>ML808499.1:154857-173538 GCA_009831015.1 Picea engelmannii | reverse complement strand
GAGAATAAGAAAACCATGTATGCAAGTTGAGGGAATGTTATTGTAAATCCCTAAAACACACATTTACTAGGTGTTCAAGACAAAAAGAGGAAGAGGTGGGTGCATATATCTAAAATCTAAGATTTCAATGGGTAGGGAGGAAATTTACCAAGATACATAGGTATAATATGGAATCCATGGTTGCATGCATAATTGACTACACAATAATAAAACAAGCATGCAAAAATATGTAGCTTGTAGTTATGTTTTCCTTTTCTATTTTCTATTAATTGTTAGACGTTGTTTTTCATTCATTGATCCAGTGTATTTTACAATTAAAACAAATATATTGACATTGGTCATAACTAAAAAATAACTATCAATTGGGTCTATCTTGGGTATTTGAGAGGAGCAACATTATCCTCCAAACCCATGATCAATTCCCACAAGTGATATGTTGAGCTCTTAATGAATATATAATTGTATTGGCCTTGAGCCCTAAAGAATCTAGTTTACAATAGAACCATCCTTGAAATGGGAGGAAGTGACTGATGGGTTTCCGAGGGATATGTATTCAATGAAAAAAATACAAAATAACCACCAAGAAACATTATCTAAATGTACAACATGCACATATATGGTTGCTAAATTTGATCGATTTTGTCAAAATGTTGCATGGCGGCCATTATTTACTATGGGAGTCTTGTATTTGTTGAATAGTTTGTATGCAAAAAGTAGATATAATACCACGAAAGAAACAATCACAACCATGGTTATGAGCACAAATAATATTTTTCTTTATCTCTTGAAGTCTTGCATTTCCTACAAATTAAATACCATTTGGAGTATATATGATACATGCACTTGAAAAATATAGCGAACCAGATTGTCGGTTATCAAGAAAAAAATATGATTGTTCAAAAAATCAAGTGGATCCAAGGTATGTAGATTGTTTTCCTGAAATAACACAAATCACTTACCTTTATGACCCTTGAATCTCATTTTGCATTGAGGTCAGACTTGGTTATCCTCACTCTGCCCATACTCATAGCATGATCCAAATTTTATTAGCAGAACAAAATGAACATAGATTATTATTATTATTAAAAATAAACAATAACAAAGATACATTAAAAATGGATTCTATTCAATAAATACATATGTTGAAATTGTAAAATGTAGACTGAAAACAAGCTTCCTAGAATGGTGGCGGCTTATCTCTGAGAAGAGATGTGATGGTTGCACTCATTCGCAATAAGATGAGTACAATGAGGCTTTGAAATAATTTTTACAATAAACATGAATTCCAAAACCCTAGACATCCAAAAACCTTACCCTAGGAGATGAAGCGTCAAAAGTCATGTGGGTCCCGTTGGGGTAAGTTGGTAGATCAACTTCCCGGGGTCGTAACTTTTGCATACAAACTCCGTTTTAGGCACATGATATTCCGTTGGAAAGGTCTATTTGAGGAATACACATTATGCCATCAAACTCAAACTAACCCAACCACTTTAATGTGGTGACCCTTAAAAACATTGTTTAGGGCCTCAAAACGTCCTCAGAAGTTCAAGACCCGAAAACTAGGAAAAAACTGCCAAATTGAAAAACTGCCAAGATGAGCCAGTTGGAATAGGTGGGTGGCCACTGATATCCACCTAGATCAATCCACCACCATTACGAAGCAATGGTATCCATTGCATTGATTTCCCCCATCAGATGAGGAGATTTCTGTTGAATTTGGCCCCGAGTGAGCCACTAGCCTTGGTGCAGGAGTTGCCCTACTTTGACAACCCGATAAAGTTGGATCCTTTGCTGGAAAGTGCCCTTGACCTGTGTGTCCATGATATGATCAGTGGATTCACGTTCCATGCAGTTAGGGTTGAGTTTTGTCAGTGTCAACTATTCTTCTATCTCTGAGGTGTCCAATAATGGTGGAAAATATGACTGAAGGAGATCCACATTGAACAATAAGTGCAAGCCAAGGAAGGGAGAATGTTGAGCTCAAAAGAATTGTCACCCATGACCTTGGTGATGGTGTAAGGTCCACAACGGAGTGGGAAAAGCTTCTGATGGGGCCCTGTAACGCATTCTTTCTACAAGTGCAACCAAAATTTGTCTCCCACCTGAAACTTGC
Organism: Picea engelmannii; assembly: GCA_009831015.1. NCBI lineage: Eukaryota > Viridiplantae > Streptophyta > Pinopsida > Pinales > Pinaceae > Picea > Picea engelmannii. The sequence goes on along the minus strand of ML808499.1, from coordinate 171,425 downwards.
GTGGCACCTAGTGTTGATCATGGTGCTGCTTGTACTTGGAATTGGACTTTTGTAAAATATCATGAACCTATTGGAGGATGTGTTGGATGTGCTCAATGAACCAGGTGGCTTTGTCAGCTTCATTTTGAGCACGGGACGAGTCCTCCTGGGTGACTGGAAGGGGTAGTGCAACATCCATGGGACCTAATAGTTGAAATCCCAACCCCACCTGAAAGGGGTTATGTTCGATTGAGCTATGTATGACTCTGTTATAGTTGTGATGAACATAGGGAAGACTCTCATCCCATGTGTGTGGGTGCTTGGAATTGTACATACGCAGGATATGCATGATCATCTAGTTGACGACCTCAGTTTGGCCATCCGTTTGGGGGTGGAAGGCAATGGATTTGGTGAGCTTGGTGTCCAGCAGTGACCAGAGGCTCAAACAAAATGTGTTGAGGAATCGGTTTTCCTGATATGAGATAATGGTTTGTGGTATCCCAAAATGTACCCACACTCGTTCAAAGAAGAGCTTGGTAGTGGCCTCCACTGTGATGATCTTCTTGCAGGCGGCCATAATTACCATCTTGGAAAAGTGATCAACAACCACAAAAATACAGTCATTTCCCCGCTTGGTGGATGGAATTTCTAATCTGAAAAGATATTTCAAATGACTGTGGTTGAGTTATTAAGCATGTGTTTATTAACCAATCAAGGAAGCTTAATTAAAGAGGAGGAAGATATGAGAATATATCACAGCCATGAACACATATACATAACTGAAATGAAGCAATAAGAACAACAAACCATAACAAGAGAAGTGATAACGAAGTTCAACAATCTCGCCTACGTCTCCGAGCCTTTGTCTTAGTGGGTGAGGCTTATTTATTTTTGTTCAAAGCTCATTAAGTACATCTCAGTAGTTCCATAAGGCTACAAGACTGATCTGGTCTTGTTCTTCTAGATCTCTAGAACCCAACAGAAGAAACGACACTCAAAATGGATGACCGGAGCTCGCATAAATGGCCCGCAAAGGTTCGCTCCTCAACAACTTCCCTGCATAAAAATGGCTTTGATTTGGCTTTCCTTCAGCATAACTTTGCTCTGAATGTCCTCCATGTCCTCAAAAAGGCCTGGTTTATATAGATCCGGAGTTGGTTATCATTCCCCAACTTCCTGCCAAAACCTGGCCTCCAAAAAAGCCCAATATCCCCCAAAATGGGCAAAATTCTCCATTAATAGGCATAAAATCAATTAAAAACCCCATATAATATGGTCAAAAACCCACTTCTGCAACCAAAATTCAAAAATATCCCCTAGGGTTGGGCGCATGCTCTAAAATGAGGTCATATGGCTCTTAGGTGGCCAAGCGTCAGCCCAAAGGGCTGTGCGCTGGCCCCTTAGCCCGAAACATAGGGTCATGTGGTGTAAATAATTGGACCGAGCTTTGGGCTCCTCGCACTAACAACCAAAATAAGCCCCAAAATGTGGTCATAGTCCCTGAAACAATGGTGTTTAGGTGGTTATAGCCCGTGCTGGTGGTTATTACATGGCCCCTGCACCCTATTCATTGTGGTCACAAGTAATTAAATAAACCACGGGCTGAGGCCCCATCCCCTTTCCACACCAACTCTTATTACATACACTTTAAATAAATTTAATATTACATCATATAATAAGCAACATCCATAGTGAGATGATAGTCGACCTTTTATTAAGGCGCTTTGCTTGCTGGAGAGGTTCGACTTTCGATTCCTGCTAAATTCACAAAATTTTGCAATGATCCACAAACCAGTAACCAAGTGCCATGTGGCAGACCATGTTTGGGCCACGTGGCACCACAACCTTTGCCAAAAAATTGCCACTTTTCAAAATGATATTTGCCCACGTGTTAGCATACTGCCCAGTCAACAACTCCCGTCTTCCACGTGTCCACTGATCGTACCTGCCACTTGTATGAGCGTGCCACGTTCCACCCTTATAGTGGTGACATGTGTCACCCTTTCAGTGGTGATCACCACTGAAAGGGTGAAATGTGTCACCTTCGGGTTGATCCACATTAGTTGTGCATCCTGCCCACTGTGCCTCTGCCACGTCAGTATGATGACGTCAACATTGAGTTTTGACAGTTTCCCTGTTTGACTTTTTCCCTATTTGGCAAAGCGATCAGAGCGTGATAACTCTTGCATACGGCATCTGTTTGAGGAAGTAAATATATGGCCATAATCAGTGTGACGAGCTGAGCACAATGGAATTGGTTTCGTTCGATTATGAGAACTTTCATTTTTGAGCCTTTTCTAGACCTGAGAAGCCTCCTGGATCCGATTATGGATCAAGGCCCAACATGTAGTCCACTGAGATGGGTTCCTAGGGCCTATCAGGAGTAGGTAGAGGGGTGTACAAACCTTGTTTCTTAGTGTCCGGTTTGGAAATAGCGCAGGCAGTGCAGTCCCTGATATACTTGTTGGCATCATGTCGAAATTTCGGCTAGTAGAAATGTTGCTACAACACTGCCACTGTCTTTTCTACGCCAAAGTGTCCTGTCACTCGACTGTAGTGGGATTCCCAAATCAACTTCAGTCTCTCACTTGATGGAACAAAGAGATGGTCCAGATGGCACAATAGATCGTCCTGAAGATGGAAATTAGTGACAACTATGTTTGTTCCCATCATCTACTAGGTGGTGGTGAAGTCAGGATATTTCTCATAGAGGTGGGGCCATCTGGAGGTCTCGTGGCCACAAGAGTCTAGCACTGTGGTGAGTGCTACGACTGGACGTTGGTTGAGTAAATCAATGACACAGTTGGTACTTCATGTTTTATACTTGATGTTGAGGTGAAACTGTTGTAAGTATGTGGACCACTTCTGATGGCAGTCATTCTGAAGTTTTCCTTGTGTCTGCATGAACTACAACGACTTATGATCAATGTGGATGATTTTCTCCTTCTTGAGAATGTAATTCCTCCACCGATGACAAGCTTGCACAATGGATTACATTTCTTTGTCATAATTAGGGTACTTACAAACGATATCTGATAGTGTCTCACTATGGTAGGCCACGGGGTGGCCGTGCTGAGTGAGTATTATTCCCACAACATAGTTGGAAGCAGTTGTCTCCATATCGAAGGGTTGTTGTAGGTCAGGTAATGAAATCACTGGGGTTGAGCACAAGTGTTGCTTCAAATCATTGAACACTTGTTGTTGGGATAGGCCCCACACAAAATTTTCCTTACCACCACCTTTGGTTACTTGGTGGGGGGCCCATGCAATATGGGAGAATCCCAACACAAAACGACGATAGAAATTGGAAAGCACTAAGAAGCTCTAAAGCTCAGTGAGCACGGTTAGGGCTGGCTAGTCATGGATGACCTAGATCTTGGCTGGATCCACATGCACACCATGCTCATCCACAATGTAGCCTAGGTATTGGACCATGTCCATGTCGAAGGAGCATTTTTCCAAGTTGGCATATAGCTTGTGCTACCACAAAGTGTGTAGAACATGCTGAATATGTTGCAAGTGTTCTGCTCAAGTTTTTTTGTAGATGAGGATGTCATCCAGATACACCACTACAAAATAATTGGTGAAAGACTGTAATATATCGTCCATCATCCTCATGAAAGTTGTTGGGGCATTTTTTAAACCAAAGGGCATGACCAACCATTCAAAAAGACCTTCTTTTGACTTGAAGGTAGTCTTCCATACATTTGTCTACTCTAATGGGACCTAATGTTATCCAAACTTTAGATCAATCTTACTGAAGTATTTGGCCTCCTTGATATGATCAAGGCGACAGTCGATTTGGGGAATCGGGTACCGATTCTTGACTATGATTTTATTTAGGGCTCGGTAATCAATGCAGAGTCACCGGGTCCCATCTTTCTTTTGCACAAGCATGATTGGGCTTCCACAAGGTGCTGAGTTGGGTCGGATGTGCCCCTTTAGGAGTAGTTCTTGGATTTGACACTTGATCTCCTCATTTTATAATAGAGAGCGACGATAGACTAACCCATTGGGTAGCACTGCGTCGGGGGTCATATCAATGGAATGCTTGACCTAACAATGCAGAGGTATCCCAATAGGTGGGGAGAAGATGTCTTTGTATTCTTCCACGACCTTATCCACTTGCTTATGCTACATGGAGAGGTCGGCCCCAGAGGCCATGGATGCGGATGCAATATTTTTCTCACTCGGAGAGTGAATCATGAAGAAGACGAACTTCCTGGTATGAGAGATGACCTTCCTGCATTGCTTGGCAGATATCAAGGAAATGGAACTACGTGGGACTACCTCAGGTATCCTATACAATTTCCTGTCCAAAGTAATAATAACATTGCGAGGCCTAGACTCATATACAACATGATGTTTCCATAAATAAGGTTGGATCAAAAGAATGTCACAAACTTCAAGGGGAGAAACATCACACAATACCTCATTTTTGAAGGGATTGTTGTCATAGGACATGTGACACCGTTGGCTGACGTGAAGTTTGCTTCCTTGGCGGAGCCATCCAATGATGTAGAGTTGCGGGTGAGGCCTTGTCGGTAGGACCAACTGATTGATGACCTCCGCTAAGATGAGGTTCTTTTGGCTACCACTATCAACAATGAAGTGCAGTGGGCTACCTTTCACCCACATCTGTCAATGAAAGAAGTTCTCGCCTTCCTTTGGCTCATCAGGTTCATTGGGCTGGATGTTGGTGGTAGCAACGGTGGAATTGGGTTCCGTTTCAATGATCTGTCTCCCCTTTTATAATTCTAACTCAGAGTCAGAACCCGCATCTAATTCATAAGATTTCACCTCAGCCACCAATGACTACTTTGAGTGGCAATCAACAGTGTTATGCTAGGGGCTCTTATGGAAGTCAGACCCCTTCTCAGTATCTTTCTTCATCTTTCCATTTTTTTTCTTTGTTTGTGGCTTAGACTAGTTGTCCTGAGGTTGTCCATCTTTTCTTTGCCCTTTGTTCTGTGGATTGGGGATGCCCTTGCCCTGCTTCTATTGTGAGGGGTTCCCAAACCCAAACTTTTATGTCTTTTGTTTAAGCTTTTGCTCGATTTTGACGACATATCGATAGGGTGTGCCCAAGGAAAAGATGTCTAGAAACTCCATTTCTGCCTGGATGTATTTATGTAGACAACCACAGTACTTGAGAATAATATGTCACTGATAATATTTGATACCCAACTTGGTGCGCAAGGTATGGAAGACATTTGTGAACTCTGGCACTGCTTGGTCCCTTTCCTGCCATAGTGTGGTTCATTTTGTATACAAGTCGTCATAACTTCCAATGGGGTAGTATTGTTCCTTAATAACATCCCTAAAGGACTCCCAAGTGAGTGCGATTGTAAATAATGAGTGTTCCTTTGTTTCCTTTTGCTCACAGAAAGTCTTCCACCAGTATTTGACATGGGGAACAACTTTGAGGAGCGCAAAAATAATATTTCTCTATTCGAAAAGTTATGGACAAAAAAATACCCTTCTAGCATATTCAACCATTTGTCTACACCATCTATGTCTATCTGAACATCAAATATAGGAATATCAAATTTGATATGTACCTTGAAGGGGTCGGTGCCTCTGCTCGAGGAAAATGTGTCACCTGTTGGTAGTTGTCGAAGGATTTGTGCAAAATTATCCATCATCTCGTTCCTTTGTTGCACGAGGGATTCCTCGAGCAATAGTTTGAAAGGATCTTCTGTCCCATCGTCTTTATTTTCTCCCACCATGGTGTTGACAGGCGAAATTGACCGTCCGTCAACTGAGAGAGTGGAACCAGTCCAGGGTTGTCTAAATAACCCAAGATGTTTGGAATGGACCACCCTGACGGGTTTAACGGCTTCGTTGGCCGTTCTAAGGTCTTAAGAAAACCAAAGAGGAAACTAATCTAAACTAACTAACTAAAACTAATAAAACAAACAAACTAAACTAAATACAATAAACTAAACTAACTAAATAAATCAAACTGCTAAATGAATTAAACTTAAGACTAATATAAACTACTCTAACTATTCTATATACAAACTACTAATTACTATTACACTAACTCTAATAACTAACTATCTAATTTACTAATTGAATTACAACTTATTCACAAATATACAATATCTACAAATGGCATATTTAAATAAAACCTGTAAAACTCATTTGATTTCTGCCCTAAGACAACGAGATATGTTTTTGTTGATTTTTTATAAATAAGAAATAAAACTTACTGAAATTAAACAATCTAATATACTAAACACAAATATATATATATATCTAAACTAAACTTAAAACTACTAATAGATATACTAAACGAATGACAAACTGACCTGGAAACGCTCCTAATTTTCCCTGTGTGTGATGACTTTGAATCTGGTCGGAGGAAGGAAACTCGCACCGGTTAATCCAAAAGCTTCTCGTAAACGATAAGCTGCGCTGCTCTTTGAGTTATCTACAGGACAAACAAGACATAAAAAATCATAACAATTATATCATTTATAAATCTCTGCAATAAGGGAAACCTGTTATGCAAAAACTTATACTTAATAATTCAACTTATGAAGAAGAGAAATCTGTCGTTCACAAACTGAATCAAGCAATTGCTATGTTTTTTAAATATTATAAGAAATCAGATATGGGTTACAATGATAAAATTATATCATTTGCAGAAGATTAAGATAGCTAAAGTAGTCATTAACCCAATACAAATTGATATACATAACATGAAACAAAATATTGATATTATGAGAAGCTAAAGCTGTAACAAAACACCAAGTTCTGCCTCAGTCTGTATTAAAATTCCATATCCTTGTTCTCCCACGAATGAGGATGTCTCTCATTACAAAAATAATAAGTATATATAAGTCTTTCCATAGGGTAAAACCTCCCTATGGATAAGATCAAATTGTTTACATAATCTGGGAAGATATTCCCAAAATCAACTAAACTAGGAAACTAAAATGCAAGTAAATATCTCAAATATCATCTAACTGCTCATCATATCCAATGCAATTTCAAATTTATCTGCAATAAACAAAAATCAACAAGTTAGAAAGATATTTTAGTAACAAAACAATAAAAATATAATCCTATAGACTTAGCTACAGAATCATCTGATTCTGTAGCTAGTCTAAAATAACATACAATATCAGAATCGAAATCAAATCAAATCTTTTTTAAAATAATTAAAACCAATTTTCTTCCAATGATCATTTAAAACGAATCACTAATGATTCAAATGATTTTATATTTCAATATAAAACATAATCAAAAGTGATTTAATCGAAACAGTGGTAAGAATACTCTGTTTCACGGTTACCATAAAATCAGGTCAAACAATAACAAGACTGTTCCATATCCAATTGAAATCGAATAGGATCAAAATCCAATAACCAAATAGAGAGACAAGCATGCTCTGTTTCGATTGCCATCATAGTCAGGTAGACAGAATCGAAACCAAACAGTTTTACAAATCGTGTCACATCCAATTCGAAAGTAGTGCAATCAAGCAAATCATATGCAACGTTGTGTTTTTCCAAAACAGGAGATACGATCAGATCAAAATAGAATCGTTTCACAATTGTTATGACCTCAAACGGTTCGCGCCACAGGTAGATTAATTCAGACAGATACGAGAATCAATTCATACAAAATCATAACCAGATTGATTCAGCTTTGACCACAATCACGATAGAATTGACATAAGTGATAATTGGTAAAATGTGCATATAAGCTCGATTGGATTTGAACGAAATCATTAATTCCAAACAAATCACGACTGGGTTTAATATAGAAACAAATCGTGAATTCAATCTCGTTTCACAAATCCAATTGAAACAGAGTATCCATCGCAAATACGAATCCAACTGATAACAGGGTCGATCTAACAGTAAACCAATATGAATTAACCAGCTGGGTTTTTCACATAACCGTTATGAATTGATTTGGATGTATTTTAATAGGATCATATTGAGAATAATCTGAATTGTATTCCTGTTGATCGAAGGTCATATGGGACATAAAACCGTAACAATTAACCATATCACAATTGTTGCCAATCATAGCTTATACATTATAATGAAATCGAAATGACATACGATTGTGTTCAAAATTGAATATGGGAAACAACTTCTGTCTAGAATAGATACAACGACTTCAATTGACAGCAGAGCATCCATTTGAACTAAATCAAACAAATCAAAACCACACCAAAATCAATCAAATCGATGAAAATCCATTCGAAACTAAACTGGGAAACGAACTTCCATTTAGTCAAAGCATAGCTATGTATAGGACACATACAATGTGACAGAGAAAATCAATGTTGTGAACAGAGCTATTTGAAACCGAGTTCGAGTTCGTTATATAAACCTGAATTATTTACAAAAAAAAAAAAAGATTGATATCAAACATACATGTGTGATGTTAAAGCTCAAATTATGCCAACTTAGAATTCACGATCGTTGTAGCTAATTCCACATTTTTAAACAAGATAGAGCCAGTCGTCCTTTGTTTCTTATCAGAGGCTTGAAGCTTAGCCTTTTGACTGGTAAGCAGTGCAACTTGGTCCTCCAAAGAATGAATTATGGACTATAGAATTGGCACATCAAGATAATATCTCTCTAACCACGAGCTGCATTGATCACAGGGTGGCACTGTAGGTTTTGACAGAGCAGGAGAGGGTTTAGATGAATGACCGGGGGCTTCACAAGGCAGCTTAATGCCTGGGTAGTTAGGGTCGTCTTGTAGGCAGGGGGGTAGGTTTGACACAAAGTCATATGAGGGTTTGGCACACAAACCTTGCGAATAAGGGTATTCGCTAGCCAAGAAACGCTCCACTTCCGAATCGGAGTCCTCACTCAACGTGATAGGGTTTGGATCGACAGGAGGTTTTGGCTTATTTCTTGCCATCCGCAAAATCAAACGGGCATTCTTTTTGCCTTTGGAGTTTACAGTGGGTTCGGCCTTAGTCTTTTTACCCGTAGACTTGACAATCTCAACACCCTTAGGCACAGAGTGGGGTAGGTCGATAGGTGAGTCGGGAAAAGGCTTAGGTAGCAGGATGTTATAGGGTACTGGGGTTACAGACTTGTCCTCGCTCACCACTGGTTTATCGACCTATGGAGGGTTCGAATCTTCAAAATCATTCCGAGCAAGGAAATTGCTGCAACAATCTCCGCGTAAACCCAAATGACAGACAACAATAATCTTAACCAGCCCATAATGAAAAAGGCTACTATCAGCGTGGTTCTTTTTGTACTTCTTGGACATTTTAAACAGGCTTCTATGTAAATAAAAGGGCATATTGAGTTGATAACCCATAAAAACCATAAGCAAACGAAGGTGGTGTAAGAAAACAAACCCATACCGACCCTCGCAAGTGATAAACTGTTTGATTATCATCAATAAATCATGCCAACGCTGCTTAAGCATGGTCACGGGCAAGCCTTTATCACAGGAGATAACTTTCCGCGACTGGAAGAGCAGTGTCCAAGGGACCTCCTCTACTTTGCAATTCTTGGACCATCGTTGTCCAGTGGCAGGCAAACCCGTAGCAAGACTAATAAACTACTCGTCAATTTCCAATTGAACATCGTCGACCTTGGCTCGACAGCCATCAAAGGTCATGGCGAATTGTCGAGCTACGCAGAGGTTAAAACCCTCGAATTTTTGTATAAATGGAAGCCACCCATTGTCCTCAAGGTCACTGCGGGCACTGTCGAACATCAACAGAGCCTGCTTTCCATTGGGTTCAGCTCGAACGACAGGGACCATGGTGCGAGCACATGGTAAGGGTTTGGTCGAATACACTAACGCGTAGGAGCAGAAATGTTCGGTGTAACAACGATGAACGATCAAAGGGGAAGCATTAATGTGCGCATGCGAGGGTGGTGGAGTTAATCACCGCCATGCATAATAGTTATGGCACAGTACAATCGACGAATTCCAAATCTGTTCAAACAATTATTGCATAGTTCAAAAAACCATATCATTCGACCAACCAAAGAATCAAACGGTGAGTGATATGCCAACGCGCCATTAACTATAGTTTTTAAACCATGAATTTTCAACGTATAACATACACCGAGTGTTAACAATGCGCCAATGTATAATGTTTAACCAATATGCCGATTGAATTCATAAAATTTGACAAGGCAAGAGCTATAAAAAGGTCAACATAAGGATCATATTATACATATAAAAACCAACATAAACCATAACCCTCATGAATCAATGAAGTATAAACCCATATGCTCAATATCTCATAAACTTTATAAAATCAAGTTATGCAATCAAAGTAAGAATGTCCAAATAGGCATAGTTCGAAAATCCTTTCAGCCACGTAGCGATAAACCAAAGGTAAGTGCCATAGAAAATATCGATAAAAGAGGACGACAATTTAGATGGTGATCGAAAGTGACCTCAAAAGGAGAAGTTTTCACGCGTACAGTCGTGAAAACTTAATAAAGACAATTTTGCAAGTGTTGCAAGAAATGAAAATATCGTCTATTTGAAAAATGCGACGACAATTTGAAGTTCAGAAGACATAGGTGTAGGCAGCTTATCAGACAATAGAAAAAATTGAATTGGCTGCCAACAATGGCGACACACTGGGAGAAGCAGTTATCTCTTTCCAAAGAAATAAATTCAGATTAGGACAACAAAGAAAATTTCAACTTGAAAACAACAACCAGAAAATTGTACAAACATCATCATTTACTATCTTTTCCAGCAATGTTTTAAAAGACGAAAACTAATAACAGTCTTAAGATCAGCAAGTCACGATATTAAAGATAAAATCTTCAATACTGTTGGCATGGCCACTGCTTCCAGCAAGCGTCCATAGCCTCGACAGGGTTGCCATTTAACCCACTCTAACATCTGTATCCTGTCAAGAAGTTCTAGATCAGAATAAAGGACATTAAAGAGGTTTCTCATAATTTTTTACAGATTTTCATGTACTCGACATTGCTTCGCTGCCAGCGGACCTGTTCAGTACCCCGACGAAGTTGTCTTGGCGCCATGCATGCATTTACCCGTTGCCAGCAGACCTGTTCAGCATCCCGGCGGGTTTACAAGCACTTCCCACAGCTCTTATTCATAATTTTATTTTGTTTTTCTTTTGTAGATATATAGCTGAGCGGGGTGACGCTGAAAGTCTTGATATTTTAACATATATATATATATATATTTAGACCTCATCAGAATTTTTTAACACTGTCCTTTATTCAGTTCCAGAAATGTTTTATTTATAAAACAATTCCTATGACAGGGAGACATATTTTGAGTCATTCCTTTAAGGAAAAGGGACAGTGTAAAAAGATAATAGATGATCATGACAAACTTTGCTCAGAGATTGAAATCAGTAAACTTCTTTCAAACAAAATTTTCCAACTTAGATATCAATTTAGCAATATATCACTGATGTTTGTATAACTTTCAGAAGTTATTTCAGCGAAGAAATTTCTCTATCGTCTTTGTCTGAATGGCTCAGTGCATAGGTATGCATATTTTTAAAAAAAAAACAAAAGACTAATCAATTCAAATCAAAATCAAAGTCAAAAAGCAAACAAAATGCAAACAAAAACGCAATATTTACATAATATACAAGGGTAGTTATCAAGCAAAGTATCTTTTCAAGGCTTGGCCATTCACCAGATAGGTGTCAAGCTGCCCTTCAAGATTCTATAATCGAAAGGAACTAGGACCCAACTTTTCAGCAATTAAAAATGGCCCAAGCCATAAGTTTTGTAACTTGGTGTGCTCACCCTTTCCTTCGTGTGGTTTGTCCCACTTCAAGACGAGATCGCCTACTTCAAAATTTCTATCAGAAGCAGAATTAGAATCGAACCAGCTTTTAATCAATTGTTGATGTTGGTCTAACTTATGCTTAGCTTGGGTTCTTACTTCTTCTAACTTCATCAAAGCGTTAATGCGGCTTTCTAAAGGGGGACAATCTTCTTCTTGGACTTTTTGTGACAACTGAAGTGAAGGAAGAAGAATGTGATGTGGCAAAATGGCTTCTCTGCCATAAACAAGAAAAAAGGGAGAGTTACCTATAGCGGCTTTGGGTGTTACCCTATCAGCCCATAGTGCGTTCAGTAGTGCATTGTGCCAGTTCTTGTGATTTTCAGCCACGGTTCTCTTGATAATTTTGATCAAGTTCTTGTTTGTTGATTCTGCTAAGCCGTTTCCCTGGGGGTAGTAACTAGCAGAATACTTTAGCTTAATTCCTTTCTCCAAAGCAAACTCACTCATCTCAAGAGAAGAAAAGTATGAAGCGTTATCAAAGACTAGACAATCAGGGATACCGAAACGGGTGATAATATTCGCATTTAGAAAACCAATGATCTGACTTGTGTTAACAGTTCTTAGCGTGCAAACTTCAGACCATCGAGTAAAGTAATCAGTGGTTGTCATAATATACTTGTGTTGTTTTGAGGATGGAGGGTTAATAGGACCTATGATATCAAGGCCCCATTGCTGGAAAGGAGAATCTACTGAAACGGGTTGCAAGGGGAAGGCTGGTTTTTGCAACCACCCTGATGCTTTCTGACAGATGATACATTTACGACACAAGGCATGGGCGTCCCTAAAAAGCGTGGGCCAGTAGTAACCGGCTCTTAAAACCTTATGAGAAGTGGTGTCGCCACCGAAGTGACCACCAGCTTCTCCTGCATGCAACTCAAGCAAGACTTTTTCTGCTTCATCTTTTTCGAGGCAGCGCATCAGTATGCCGTCAAAATTCTGACGAAACAGTATATCGTTAACTAGATGAAAGGAGGCGGATTTTAGTCTCAACGCTCTTCTTTTTGTGAGGTCAAGGTAATGAGGTGTTGATCCATGTTTGAGACAGTATCTAATATCGTCGTACCAGGGACTAACGAGGTTTTGTGTGCAACAAATCAAACTTTGATCGTGTTGTTCTAGGTTTGATGTACCACTATCTTCTTGCTGTCCTATTTCTGAATCAACAACCAATTTACACAACCCTTGGCCTCTCACGATCTGTGTTGGGGTGATCTCTAAGTCATACTCCTGCAAGGAGGTGACCCAGTTGGCTCTCTTCTCTCCTAACTCTTTATGTACTAACAAGTTCCTTACGACAGAGTAGGGGACAATGATTTTCGTCCTCGACTTCAAAAGATAGGACCGGAAATGCTTAACAGCTTTGAAAACTGCGTAGGCTTGCCGATCAAACGCTGGGTAGTTAAGTTTAGCACCTTTGAAAGTAGAGCTCATAAAGGCGATGGGTACTTCATTTTTCTCGGAATTCTTCTAAGTTAGGACTGCGGCATAGAAACGATCAGAGGCAAAAGTATAGAGTGTAAAGTCTTGAGAGAAATCAGGGCTCATGAGAGACGGAGCGTCTATGATGGCCTTCTTTATGGCATTAAAAGCTTGGTTTTCTGTGGGTCCCCAGTGATATTGGGTGTCTTTCTTAATCAGGTTCTGGAGAGGCCTGACCATTTCGGAGAAACTGGGGACAAATCTTCTCACGAAATTAATCTGGCCTAGGAAAGACTGCATGGATTTTTTGGAGGTAGGTGGGGGGATTTTAGCGATGACTTGAATCCTCTCGGGGTCAATAATCATCCCATCACTAGACACAATGAATCCTAGTAATTTACCCTATTCTACTGCAAAGATGGACTTCTTAGGGTTTAAGGAGATGTCGTATTTACGACATCGTAGCAGAACGACTCGTAAGTGAGCTAGATGATCATCTTTGTTTTTAGAATAAATGGTCACATCATCTAAGTAAACTACTATGGAGTGATTGATTAAGCCTCGAAAAGCAATGTCCATTTCTCTCTGAAAGGTAGCACCGACATTAATCAATCCAAAGGGCATTTTGCGATAAGCATAAGTGCCCCACGGGGTACGGAAGGTAGTTTTTAGTTGGTCTGGTGGAGACATCAAGACTTGGTTGTATCCGGAGAAACCATCCAGTAAGGATAGCCTCTCAGAACCAGATACCTGTTGAAGGATCTGTTCCATGGGTGGGACAGGATAGTTGTCTTTGTCAGACGCTTTGTTGAGGTTTCGAAAATCGACGCAAAGTCGAATTTCCCCGTTTTTCTTCCGCATTGGGACTAGGTTGGAAACCCATTGAGTGTGCCTAATAGGAAAAATTATTTTAGCACCTAGGAGTTGATTCAATTCTTTTTGGACGGTGGGTTCAAGTTTAGGATGCATTTTCCTCAATTTATGTTGGAAGGGTAAGGTTTGGGGCTTCATCGGGATGACATGCTGTATAATATTAGGATCAAACATTTTAAGATCATCGTAAGTCCATGCAAAGACATCCTTGAATTCTTTAAATAATTTAACAAAAGCAGCTTTTTCTTGCTTAGAACATCCCAAGCCTAGATTGATACACTGAGGATTTTCACTAGTCCCTAAATTTACTTTTTCATAAGACAATGAGGAACTATTAGTCTTACAATTGACCGTCTTTTTAAACTTATCTTCAAAATCATAAAACTTTTTTAATCTAACAACAGATTTGGGTATGAAATTTACCATGTCCAATAGAGCTTCAGGAGATTTCGGATCAGGTATTACCGTAAAGTCGTGCAAATTGTCGTCGTGCATGCGTTCATTTATCACTGCGCCTTGAAAAGTTTCTTCCATGTGCAGAAAGTTAATGATCTGCTGATCATCGTCAAATACTCTCCAGTTTGTGATATTGTCAGGAACAGATGGTCGAAACAATAGCTCGACGGAGAATGCGTTTGGGGATAATCCTCCTGCAGGAAGAAGTTTAGAGGCTACATTAGCTAGTAGATCTGCTTCAGCATTATTTAGTCTAGGAATGGAATTTATATTGAAAGCAGAAAATTTATTCATAAGATTCCATACCTCAGACTGGTAAATTTTGAGATGCGGGGAAAGACAGTGTATAGAATCTCTTACCAGTCTAACCACTATTTCAGAGTCGCCAAATACGACCAGGTTTTGAATGTTCATGTCCAAAGATTTTCTGAGACCTTGCAGCAAAGCCTCATATTCTGCGGTATTGTTAGTACATTCAAATTCTATTCTACAAGCCATTAATGTCTTGTTACCTGCCGAATCGATAATGATGCAGCCTGCACCAGCTCCTTCTTTAGACTTGGAACCGTCGAAATATAGAGACCAAATTTGATTTCCATCGGGCTCATGGGACTGTTGCATAGAAGCAGTTGGTTGCACATATGCTATGATTTCGGACTGTTGTTCAGGATTGATGATAGGTGAAACTTCATCCATGAAATTTCCGAAGAAGGTGTCCATCCCTTGGACTTCAGGTGAATCCGCAGGAGGTGTATATGGTTCATTAGGATCGTTCAAATCTGTGACCGTGAGCTTGAGGTAACGCTCACGATTCACCCTGATCTTGTTGGGCTTACCATTCTCTGGAAGCCATAAGTGAGACCAGTCCGTTGCGAAGTAACCATGTAACTGCTCCGACCAGTCCCTGCTCAAAAACAGACCATACACTTCTGGAATATCCACCACAATTATATCAATAACCTGATGAACTTTTGGGTTAGACGATAATCTAATCAACACATTTTTTAGTTCGCCTATAACTTTAACATCTGTTCGATCAAGTTGTATGATTTTTAAAGAAGATGGTTCTACTTCAGCGTTAATCTTTTGGCAGACAGACCAAGGCATCACATTTGATGACGCTCCTGAGTCAACCATACAATTATGCACATTTCTATTGAAAATTTCGAAAGTTAAAAGAAAAGGAGGTACATTCTTGCGAGTACTGAGAGTGGTAGCTTGAGGTTTCTTACTCGCAATTTATAATGCTACTTTATCTACATTATTTACATTATTTACATTATTTACAGGGGGTACAGGAAGGCTTCCTTTATCTTGAGGATCAGGATTATTTTTAGTGGAAGTCTTCAGCAGAACTTTGCTTTGCACAACCTTGTTACCATTTGAATTACCATTCTTGCCGTTCTCTGAAATATTTTGCAACATTTTCTGTAACAAAAATGGAAACTTCAATAACTCATAAATAGAAATGTTAGCCCTTAATTTTTTAAGATCTTCAACAACATCATAATCTAATTTAGGGCTGACATTACTCTGTTTAGCTTCTGCTGATTTAGTTGGCTTTGGAGGTGAAGTTGTAGTGTTCTCGGTGGAAGGCTTGTTTGTTGTCTTACTCCTAGTGTTGTAAGGGTGGACAGTCTCGAAGTTAGCTTGAAAAATGCTATTCGAGAAGTGTCCAAAGATGTTTGGAGAAGACTCTTCTTCTTGAGTTGTTTCCTGTTCTGCCTCCTCCTGAGGGATTTCAGAGGGCATCAAGTTATCTTGGGCCTCTAGAATTGTTTGAAGAGCACATTGCAAACTTTCTAGATTTAAGCCTTCAGGGTTTGGATTAGGTCGGTTGGTAGGAAAAGGCTTTCGGAAAGGAGGTTTGTAGGGTCCTTTACTCGAGGAAGCTTCTTCAGATGACCTTTTTAAATCTATAACTTGATTAGACAATTTTTGTACAACTTTGGTTAAATTTTCCAAATCAGAGTTTTCTGGTTGTGTTTTGCTTTGTGTGGGTCTGGGGAGAATTTCAATCTTCTTTTTGGAAGAAGAAACAATCT
>ML808499.1:142345-153521 GCA_009831015.1 Picea engelmannii | reverse complement strand
TGTTATGCAAAAACTTATACTTAATAATTCAACTTATGAAGAAGAGAAATCTGTCGTTCACAAACTGAATCAAGCAATTGCTATGTTTTTTAAATATTATAAGAAATCAGATATGGGTTACAATGATAAAATTATATCATTTGCAGAAGATTAAGATAGCTAAAGTAGTCATTAACCCAATACAAATTGATATACATAACATGAAACAAAATATTGATATTATGAGAAGCTAAAGCTGTAACAAAACACCAAGTTCTGCCTCAGTCTGTATTAAAATTCCATATCCTTGTTCTCCCACGAATGAGGATGTCTCTCATTACAAAAATAATAAGTATATATAAGTCTTTCCATAGGGTAAAACCTCCCTATGGATAAGATCAAATTGTTTACATAATCTGGGAAGATATTCCCAAAATCAACTAAACTAGGAAACTAAAATGCAAGTAAATATCTCAAATATCATCTAACTGCTCATCATATCCAATGCAATTTCAAATTTATCTGCAATAAACAAAAATCAACAAGTTAGAAAGATATTTTAGTAACAAAACAATAAAAATATAATCCTATAGACTTAGCTACAGAATCATCTGATTCTGTAGCTAGTCTAAAATAACATACAATATCAGAATCGAAATCAAATCAAATCTTTTTTAAAATAATTAAAACCAATTTTCTTCCAATGATCATTTAAAACGAATCACTAATGATTCAAATGATTTTATATTTCAATATAAAACATAATCAAAAGTGATTTAATCGAAACAGTGGTAAGAATACTCTGTTTCACGGTTACCATAAAATCAGGTCAAACAATAACAAGACTGTTCCATATCCAATTGAAATCGAATAGGATCAAAATCCAATAACCAAATAGAGAGACAAGCATGCTCTGTTTCGATTGCCATCATAGTCAGGTAGACAGAATCGAAACCAAACAGTTTTACAAATCGTGTCACATCCAATTCGAAAGTAGTGCAATCAAGCAAATCATATGCAACGTTGTGTTTTTCCAAAACAGGAGATACGATCAGATCAAAATAGAATCGTTTCACAATTGTTATGACCTCAAACGGTTCGCGCCACAGGTAGATTAATTCAGACAGATACGAGAATCAATTCATACAAAATCATAACCAGATTGATTCAGCTTTGACCACAATCACGATAGAATTGACATAAGTGATAATTGGTAAAATGTGCATATAAGCTCGATTGGATTTGAACGAAATCATTAATTCCAAACAAATCACGACTGGGTTTAATATAGAAACAAATCGTGAATTCAATCTCGTTTCACAAATCCAATTGAAACAGAGTATCCATCGCAAATACGAATCCAACTGATAACAGGGTCGATCTAACAGTAAACCAATATGAATTAACCAGCTGGGTTTTTCACATAACCGTTATGAATTGATTTGGATGTATTTTAATAGGATCATATTGAGAATAATCTGAATTGTATTCCTGTTGATCGAAGGTCATATGGGACATAAAACCGTAACAATTAACCATATCACAATTGTTGCCAATCATAGCTTATACATTATAATGAAATCGAAATGACATACGATTGTGTTCAAAATTGAATATGGGAAACAACTTCTGTCTAGAATAGATACAACGACTTCAATTGACAGCAGAGCATCCATTTGAACTAAATCAAACAAATCAAAACCACACCAAAATCAATCAAATCGATGAAAATCCATTCGAAACTAAACTGGGAAACGAACTTCCATTTAGTCAAAGCATAGCTATGTATAGGACACATACAATGTGACAGAGAAAATCAATGTTGTGAACAGAGCTATTTGAAACCGAGTTCGAGTTCGTTATATAAACCTGAATTATTTACAAAAAAAAAAAAAGATTGATATCAAACATACATGTGTGATGTTAAAGCTCAAATTATGCCAACTTAGAATTCACGATCGTTGTAGCTAATTCCACATTTTTAAACAAGATAGAGCCAGTCGTCCTTTGTTTCTTATCAGAGGCTTGAAGCTTAGCCTTTTGACTGGTAAGCAGTGCAACTTGGTCCTCCAAAGAATGAATTATGGACTATAGAATTGGCACATCAAGATAATATCTCTCTAACCACGAGCTGCATTGATCACAGGGTGGCACTGTAGGTTTTGACAGAGCAGGAGAGGGTTTAGATGAATGACCGGGGGCTTCACAAGGCAGCTTAATGCCTGGGTAGTTAGGGTCGTCTTGTAGGCAGGGGGGTAGGTTTGACACAAAGTCATATGAGGGTTTGGCACACAAACCTTGCGAATAAGGGTATTCGCTAGCCAAGAAACGCTCCACTTCCGAATCGGAGTCCTCACTCAACGTGATAGGGTTTGGATCGACAGGAGGTTTTGGCTTATTTCTTGCCATCCGCAAAATCAAACGGGCATTCTTTTTGCCTTTGGAGTTTACAGTGGGTTCGGCCTTAGTCTTTTTACCCGTAGACTTGACAATCTCAACACCCTTAGGCACAGAGTGGGGTAGGTCGATAGGTGAGTCGGGAAAAGGCTTAGGTAGCAGGATGTTATAGGGTACTGGGGTTACAGACTTGTCCTCGCTCACCACTGGTTTATCGACCTATGGAGGGTTCGAATCTTCAAAATCATTCCGAGCAAGGAAATTGCTGCAACAATCTCCGCGTAAACCCAAATGACAGACAACAATAATCTTAACCAGCCCATAATGAAAAAGGCTACTATCAGCGTGGTTCTTTTTGTACTTCTTGGACATTTTAAACAGGCTTCTATGTAAATAAAAGGGCATATTGAGTTGA
The DNA here is from genome assembly GCA_009831015.1 of Picea engelmannii. NCBI lineage: Eukaryota > Viridiplantae > Streptophyta > Pinopsida > Pinales > Pinaceae > Picea > Picea engelmannii. Next base: position 150,730 of record ML808499.1, on the reverse strand, counting down.
TAACCCATAAAAACCATAAGCAAACGAAGGTGGTGTAAGAAAACAAACCCATACCGACCCTCGCAAGTGATAAACTGTTTGATTATCATCAATAAATCATGCCAACGCTGCTTAAGCATGGTCACGGGCAAGCCTTTATCACAGGAGATAACTTTCCGCGACTGGAAGAGCAGTGTCCAAGGGACCTCCTCTACTTTGCAATTCTTGGACCATCGTTGTCCAGTGGCAGGCAAACCCGTAGCAAGACTAATAAACTACTCGTCAATTTCCAATTGAACATCGTCGACCTTGGCTCGACAGCCATCAAAGGTCATGGCGAATTGTCGAGCTACGCAGAGGTTAAAACCCTCGAATTTTTGTATAAATGGAAGCCACCCATTGTCCTCAAGGTCACTGCGGGCACTGTCGAACATCAACAGAGCCTGCTTTCCATTGGGTTCAGCTCGAACGACAGGGACCATGGTGCGAGCACATGGTAAGGGTTTGGTCGAATACACTAACGCGTAGGAGCAGAAATGTTCGGTGTAACAACGATGAACGATCAAAGGGGAAGCATTAATGTGCGCATGCGAGGGTGGTGGAGTTAATCACCGCCATGCATAATAGTTATGGCACAGTACAATCGACGAATTCCAAATCTGTTCAAACAATTATTGCATAGTTCAAAAAACCATATCATTCGACCAACCAAAGAATCAAACGGTGAGTGATATGCCAACGCGCCATTAACTATAGTTTTTAAACCATGAATTTTCAACGTATAACATACACCGAGTGTTAACAATGCGCCAATGTATAATGTTTAACCAATATGCCGATTGAATTCATAAAATTTGACAAGGCAAGAGCTATAAAAAGGTCAACATAAGGATCATATTATACATATAAAAACCAACATAAACCATAACCCTCATGAATCAATGAAGTATAAACCCATATGCTCAATATCTCATAAACTTTATAAAATCAAGTTATGCAATCAAAGTAAGAATGTCCAAATAGGCATAGTTCGAAAATCCTTTCAGCCACGTAGCGATAAACCAAAGGTAAGTGCCATAGAAAATATCGATAAAAGAGGACGACAATTTAGATGGTGATCGAAAGTGACCTCAAAAGAAGAAGTTTTCACGCTTACAGTCATGAAAACTTAATAAAGACAATTTTGCAAGTGTCACAAGAAATGAAAATATCGTCTATTTGAAAAATGCGATGACAATTTGAAGTTTAGAAGACATAGGTGTAGGCAGCTTATCAGACAATAGAAAAAATTGAATTGGCTGCCAACACATGGAAGGTCTCTTAGGCGTGTGAGAGATTTTTTCCTCAAGAGAAACAAGCTCGAGACCCAACTCTTTGTACCCTGATCTCATCGGGGACATGCATGAAGAATGATAAGGAGCATACCGCTCTAATACCATTGATCCGGATTTTATTAGCAGAATGAAATGAACAAAAATTGTTATTATTATTAACACAAAGACACAATGAAAAATAACAAATATACAGTAAAACTGACTTCTATTCAATAAATAAAAATGTTGAAACTGTAATATGCAGACTAAAAACAAGCTTCTTAGAATGGTGGTGACTTATCTCTTAAAAGAGATGTGACGGATGTGCTCATTTGCAAGAAGATGAGTACAGTGAGGCTTTGGAATCCTTTTTACAATAAACATGAATGTAAAAACCCTAGACATCCAAAAACCTAACCCTAGGAGATGAAGTGCCAAAAGTCATGTGGGCCCCATTGGGGTAAGTTGGTACATCAACTACTCGGGGTCGTAACTTTTGCATACGAACTCCATATTAGGCGAACGATAGCCCGTTGGAAAGGTTTTTCCGAGGAATACACATTATGTCGTCAAACTTTGATTTCATGTATAATTTGACTATGGAAAACACTACAAATGTTGTTTAGGGCCTCAAAACGGCCCCAGAAGTTTAGGACTCGAAAACTAGGAAAACACTGCCAAACTAAAAAACCGCTAAGATGAGCCAGTTGGAATAGGTGGGTGGCCATCGATATCCACCTGGATCATAGCAAGTCTATCATATTGGGAATGCACATTCATTTCAAGCAACAAAAATCTCCCCATCCACTATGAGATCAACACCATCACTACAAATATGGAAAATGTGTGCACTTAAATGATGTAGAGGCTTAGGGTACAAAATACCCACAATAATCTTGTTATTTGTATTGTGGTTCTTTGAATTCAACAACACAATGATCTTTTTATTTTTAGTGCTATGAAAGGGAAAACACAATGACATTTAAAATTAATCACATGGTTTTGTACTGGATCCACATGCAACTATCTAGAATAAGACAATGCTAGAATTATTATTCATAACATTGGATCCAAATATGAGATTGGCAAAACAATACTCTCTCCAACTCCAAAAACTACTAGCAATAGGAATGGTTAACTAACTAACAAACAAAATACTAGACTTAGAGGCAAACACAAGACTAGATTTTTATCTTGATAAACCTTGTTGGTTTGAATCAACTCACTATCAAAACATCCCTATAGAATTAAGAAGCACAAATCATGCAAAGTGAATAAAGGATAAGTTTTATACTTGTACAATATCCACATGATATTACATAGAATAAAAACAATGCAAGCATGATACAAAATATAACATTTTCTTATTAAGCAACATATAATACACAAAGGGCACAAATCTAATTGGATCCATTAATTAGTACAAAAACGTCACATTTAGGGGCTCTAGTTATCAAGGGGGTATTGAATTAGGGACAATACACTTACACCCACTTCTCCTTCAATCTTGATGAATGCAAGTTGATTTATGTTGTAAGAACCAACAACTAGGTCATCATTGGTCTCCATTGTTATTAGTCTTTAGAAAAAGTTGGAATATTGATCATATATTGGATGTAAATTGAATTCTAGATGGCAAACCAATTCTACTTTTCTTTTTAGCACAAGGCAACACATGTGTCCTTGTCTAATCCTCATCCCATTTCAACTCACAATCCATTTTGGGGCAGTATTGCAGTAATTAAAAAAACATGAATTTTATTAAGTTTCCTAGTGTTTTCCCCACACAGAAACTTATGGGAAGAAACCAAAACAAATCTAGAATCTCATGTTGATGCAAAAGGTAGATTTAGGAGATGGATAGTTAGAGCCCCAAGAATTGAAGGACTATATAACCCCTTGGATTCTCTCTCTCTCCGACGTCTTGTATACAAAAGCCCCCATTTTTCTTTACTAAAAATCAACAACCATCTCAAATCTACTACATTTCAACACTGCTTAACCAAATATCAAATTCCCAAGGGAAAATTTTTCTTTGTTGGAATGACCCACATTCCTCCATTAATGCAATTCAATGTGAGACATAACTCAGCCTTTTCCTATAGAGATAAAAAAAAAAAAAAAACATCAGGTTTCTTAGGAGTACTGATTTCTTCCTTGTTGTATCCAAGACCGGATTTTTCATTTGGTGATCTCTGACTATCCAAGATCTCATCCAGGGTCATGGAGTTGTTCAAGAACTTGATTTGGGTGTTTGACTTCTCAATCTTCTTTCTAAGATTCACAACTTTTGCTTCCAGCTTATGACAGGATTCTTCCTTTTTGTTCAATTGGTTCCTAACTACCTCCTCTCTCCTTTTGGCTTCTTCAAGTTGGATTTTAAGATTGACATTGCTTTCCCTTAGTTCTTTTAGATCTGCAAGGTTTTTGCTTAGTTCATCGTCTTCCTTCTTTTCTTCTTTTGCTTGATTGATTTCATTTTTCAGTTTCTCAATCTCCTCTTTCTTTTCTTTTGTTAGATTAGTAACTTCTGTTTTCAATCTTTTGATCTCTTCTTTTTTGTTTTCTAACTAAATCTTTTGCTTAGATATGATTTTTTCATTGTCTTTGAGATTTTCTTTTATTTCCAGGATATGCTTTTGTTTGCTAAGCTCATCATCTTCCTTCTTCTTTTCTTTTACTTGACCAATTTCTTTCTTCAACTTCTCGATCTCCTCTTCTTTTTCTTCTAACTGATTATCCTACTCATATATTATCTTTTCATTGTCTTTGAGCATTTCCTTTATTTCCAAGATATGCTTTTGACTCTTTTCAAGAAATTCTTTAGTGTAGTCATGAAGATAGCTATAGTCTGAATAATTATGGTCATATTGGTATTCACAGAGACTCCAATCAACCTTTTGTTTGGCCTTTGATAGTTCTTCTTCTACTTCTTCCATGGGATAAATGATAACAAAACATCCTTTTATTGTATCTGAGTCTTCTTCTTTACTTGCAGGGGAGGATTCAATATCAACATTATTGCAATAAAAATATTGTGGAGAGTCTTTACCGTTATTGATGACTGAGTCTTCCTCTTCATCCTTGATAGGAATGTCTTCTGTGTCTTATCTTTTGATTTGATACATCTCTTCTAACTTCAGCCATAAGTCCTTGGCGGATGTGCATAGTCCTATGCTTGCCTTGACGATATATGATAATCCATTGAGAAGAATCTTCAATGCCACTTCATTGTTCTTGCTTACTCTTCTTTGGACTGTAATCTTGGATAGATTCTTTGAGGTAGTTAAGTCCCATGGCTTGCTTACCACTGAATTCCAAACTTTAGATCCTTTTGACTTCAAATATTGTTTCATATTTTCTCTCCGTGATGAATAATTTGTTCCATCAAATAAGGGAGCTTCAATTGCGAAGAGAGCCATCTGTCCACCCATTTATTCAGAATCTGCGTTCCAATGTTTAAATTGTGCTGAAGGAACCTACTTTGATACCAATTGTTGAACACATCACCCACACTAAGAGGGGGGGTGAATTAGTGTGTGGACTTTTATAACTTTTCCTCTTGCAAGTTAGCAGTTAAAACATAATTGTACAGATTAAGAACAATCAAATCATAATCACGATGGACACAAGAGATACCAGATGTTTGTATAAGCTTTTGTATAATTTATATGTATATATGTGAATATAGTAATAAGGATTTTCCCAACACCAACTATTTTGTTTCAACACCAACTAAAGTAAGGAGCACCAACTCTCAAGCAAGACCCAGCTTGCCACAAGACCTAGCTTGCTGATAGAACACAGTCTATCCAACTATAGTTCATATAGTAGTTCAACCGACTCTAGTAGCGGTGATCCATTATAGAATCAACTATATCTCATGATCAGAGGTATACCATAAACGCTCATCACCGCACTTCATATTCTCTCTGAAATTCACGCCTTCTTCACTTTATATTCCCTCTGATATTAACGCCTTCTTCACTTCTTCTTCCCTCTGATATAATCACAGACCTCAGGTCCAGATCCACCTCTTTCTCATCCGCAATCATTATCTCCAAGTAAACCAATCATGGTTGTATATATACTTGTTTATGCTCAAAACTTGTTTATGTTATTAGGCCAAGTTGTGCAACAAGTTACAACTAACTTGTCCATTTACAACAACTTTGGGACCACTAGTGATCATCATTTCAGGTCTTCAACTTTAAACTTGACATCCTTCCTACTTTCATAAATCGATCATAGGTATGGATCGATTTCCTTTGTCTCTGTGTATATTACAAAAATCGAATAATGTGGAGGCGCTTCCTTCAAACCATTTACATATGACCATAGGCGCAGGACCACGGGCTTATCAATTTTAACAACATATTACATATTTCCTTTTAAATATCTTACCATATGACCTTGGGCAATAATCTCACGTGACCACGCGATTGTGGGCGCGACCAAAGGTGGTTTGAAATCAAACTACGTTTCGCCACGCAATTTACCTCGAGCCTCCACGTGTCCTTTGTCCAAAATCGTGGTTTCAATTGCGGCCCGTCCTCAACTTCTTAAAGTCTGCGCACCTTCAATCTCCGCAATGCAACAGGACTGTTGATGTCACGATCTTGATGGTGCTCCTGAACTGACAGTTCATATTTGTTCTTTCACGTTCTGCGGATCAGATCTGACCTTCCTAAATCAACGACTGTGATTTATTTCGTGATCCGAGCTTCGAGAGTTTCAACTCTCAAACCCTACTTTCCCTCGTACATCAATCTTCCAGAGTCGATGATCCGCAGACACCTGTCCTTCTCAATCGACGGCTCTGCCTCTACTTTGGGAATTTGACCTTTCAACTAGATCAACGGTCCTGTGTCCCCTTTCTCAATCATCGGTCGAGATCTCCTTCTCGTCTCCGAACTTCTGAGATCTCAAATCTCAACTTTATCTCTATCACCTATTTCCAGAGCTGACGATCCACTGACACATTTCCCTCTCGGATCAGTGACTGCGATGCTTTCCTGTCTCCGAACTTCGGAATTCTCAAGTCTCAACTTTCGCTTCCCCTATAATATGATCAATGGTTGAGAATACACTCGAAGTGATCTTCAAATCGGACGACTCGTGTCCACTTCAGAACTTTGACATTCGGGACTTTGGGACTCTGTCCTTCGCAACTTCGACCCTTCGACCCTTCGCGACTTCAGTCCTTCGGCTCTTCGCGACTTCGACCCTTCGACACTTAAGCCCTTCACAACTTCGACCTTCGGGACTTTAGAACTTTGTCCTTCGTGACTTCGACCTTCGGGACTTCAGAGCTTTTTTCATTTGTTGGTGGTGAAACTCCCGAAGTAAATCTCCGGGAGTGACGTAACATTACAAATATCACCTGTTGACTTGGCACGAGCTGAGTGGCTGCCATGTGTCACTCATTGACATGGTCTGCCACATGTCCTTGCTAATGTGGTCTGCCACATGTCCTTGCTGACGTGGTTTGCCACATGTCCTTGCTGACGTAGTCTGCTGCCATAGATCTTTCAATGTTACACATAATCATCTCATTGATCTAACTGTCAGAATAGTATCTGAAGGGTATCTCAGATCAACGACTGAGAGTGACTTCAGAATTTCAGCTTTCGGGACTTTGGGTATTTCGATATCTCAACTTCACAATTCTTCCGAAGTGAGATTTTCGAAGAGTAACCTCCTCACATCTTTAGACCTGAAGTGAATGATGTTCGTTTGATCAAGATCTTAGATCAACGACTTGACCTATCTATGATGCAGCTTTGCCTTGGATTAAATCCAACAACTCTCCATCTTTTCTTATCCTATCCTTCCATTTAATTCGATCCGACAACTGACGAAAATTCGAGTGAACGAGATCTTAGATCTTAGCCCTTACTTATCCTATCCTTCCACTTAAGGTGATCCGACGATTGACGGATATTCGGGTGATTGAGATATCAGATCTCAGCCCTTGCTTATCATGTCCTTCCACTTAAGGTGATCTGACGACTGATGGATATTCGGATAATCGAATTCTCAATCGTTTTTCCCCGCTTATCCTATCCTTCCACTTAAAGTGATCCAATGGTCGTGAAGACTCTTGAAGCTGATCCATGATCAAGGATGATTTCAGAACCACAACTTGCGAGTGATTTAACTCGTCACCCGAGCTCCACAATTTGAAGTTGTGCATTTATTGGTGAGTCAACCACAATCGTCGATCTTCGAATCTATAAGATCGGATGGTCCTGACTAATTGCGGGATTGGAAATAACACGATATTTAATTCTCCTTTCCATTTCCACAATCTATCCCTACTGTTGATTTGGCGATTGCGCATCCGGCGATCACGACTTAATCTGATCGTTTGTTGAATCAACCATAGTCGTTGATATTTGGGTTTATGAGATCTGACAATCTATACCAGTTGTGGGATTTGAACTGGCGAGTTGTTTAATTCTTCTTTCGCTCTCCACAATTCATCCCTGCCGTTGATCTGACTTGCACATCCGACGGTCACAACTTGATATGGTCATTGACCAATCCTCCAACGGTCCTTAAACCCATGGTCACTCATATGACCGACGTCCGTTATATGAGATGGTCAACATCATTAATTTTATTGATCGAACGACTGCTAAGGCTTCTCACCTTTTCTTGTGCATTGGTCGACTTCTCAATATTTTAATCGATCCCAACGACACTTCTGCAATGCGCTCTTCCTTCTGAGCTTTGATCTTCATTCGCTTATGTACTACATTTTCCCTTTTGAGCTTTGATCTTCATTCGCTTATGTACTGCATTTTCCCTTTTGAGCTTTGATCTCTACATATTGTTTGACATTTTCTGCTAATTGATATACTATTGATATCAATGACAATTTCATCTATGATAAATCACAATGATAATTCATCATAACAACAAATCATCACATCATAATGACATCGACTGTTGACATCAATGACAATATGTCCAACACTTCCTTCTACTCTCCACCAAGACCCTCAACAAACTTTAAGAGTTTAATCTTCTAAATTTCTCTAGTAGTGTCATCAAGGGGAGGTCTTAGTTCTTCATTTCTTGATCCCAC
>ML808499.1:17789-63596 GCA_009831015.1 Picea engelmannii | reverse complement strand
AACAAAACAACAAGCAAGAATAATATCCTTCTTGATAATATAAAGCAATAGCACGAACAATCATCACAATAGCTCCTTTAGAGCTATCACTTATAATTTATCTGAAGCAAAGATTAAAGGTAAGGAATACAATACGAAATGAGCTCAACACACTCATAGTGTTGTGACCAAGCATTCTTCCATGGCAATCTGTAACTAACACACGAGGTTTCTCCTTTGAATCTTGATTAATCAAACTTGGAGCCTTGTCCTCAAGAATGAGTGCTTGCTTTTCTTCCAGGTCTCCTTCACTCAAGTGACGAGTGCTTTCTTCAACCTACCTGCTGTACTAAGACAATACACTATCTTGAAAAAAGGTTAGGTTAGAGGATAATCTCTATGATCAACTTTTAATCCTTCTAATAATTTGATCATAGCTTTCAACATGCAACACTGATTAAGATAATGTCATGACAAATAGATGTATATCAGAATAATCACACCTAGGTTGCATCATTCCTCTGAATGTGTTGGATCTTGAGATCCTTCTGGATCTATGGAAAGAGATCCCTTCTCCTGCAAATACTCTTTAGGGTTTAACCATTAAACATATGTAAGTACATACCTTTGATAGCATTTTCAGGTAGTGGCTCCATCTGGTAGCAGCGGTAATCATTGCCAACTCTTGAGAAAATTTCAAGGGTGATTGCAACTGGTTCTACGACTGCAACTGCAACTGGTACTGCAACTGCAACTGTTTCTGAGACTGCAACTACAACTACAACTTAGGGTTTTATGAGGAAACCCTAATTTTTCAAACTTTGAATTTTGAAATTCTGATCCAGGGGATAGGTGCACTGAGCTGAGGCGAGTTAGATGGTGCAGTCAGATTTTCGAAAATCCAACTTTTACCCCTTCAAATTTGATCTGCAGATTTCTGGACTGGTGCTTCTGGTTTTCTGGTACTTCTGGTACTCTGGTACTTCTGGTACTTTTGGTACTCTGGTTTTCTGGTACTTTGAAAAACTAGGGTTTCACTTTCCAGGAGATCCAACCATTGAAAAGGTGTGCTCTAGGTGCCAAATTGATCCTTGGGGGAGGGTGCAACTTTCTAGGTGTTTAGGGAGCTGAAAAGATTCACTTTTGCAAAACCCTAATTTTTGGGTACGGTAACAATGGCATTTTTCCTCTTGCAAATTGTGCTTCCTTCAGGTTGGCTCTAATACCATGTTAATTTTTATGCCATTATTATAGTTTGCATTTCAATAGATAAGAGCATCATAAGAGCAAGATCACTGAGAAATACACATTCACAAGAGACACAACATTTATCCTCGGAAACCCTCTAGGGGAAGAAAACCCAACAAAAACTTCCTTATCATAAATAGCTTATAGAATGTTCAAGAGATAACTCAAACCAATACAGAAAGTCCTCCCCAAGAGATGCGCCACTCTTCTCCCTCTCTCCAATTGGTAATTGCAGCTTGCCTCATAAGAGAATGAGCAAGTGAGTTGTGTGTTAGAAGTGAGACACTAGCCTCTTATTTATACAAGACTGACACGTGTGAAGGGGTATCACTGGCAGGGCCGACCTCTCACTCTAGGTGGGTAAACCCACCTTTAATTAATTCTGGGTCTTCAATAATAACTGCTGGGGACGACTTCTTATTCTTCCCTTTATAATTGTCCAATGACCAATCCACAAAAGGGGATTTGGTCCTTATATAATTACTGACATGATTAATCCACAACGGGGATTAATCCTAATAATAAAATAACAATAAGAATGCTCTTCGCAGTTACATTATTTCAACAATGGGTCCTCATGCCAGATCATCCATATGGTTGTATGGATCCTAACTTCATACTCAAGTGTTCTCTTGCCTTGTAAAATTAGAGAGTTTACCTGAGGAATAGAAGACCAACTTCTATAGATGTTTCCCCACACTGGGTTTTTACCACATAAATATTTGTCTCTCTCTTTTGTCTCTCTTTGTTATTTCTCTCTTTGATTTACTGTTTATTGATTCACGCATCAGAGTTTAGATCAGTTGGATTTCATTATATGTTATCGCATATTTCTCATATCTAACATGCTATTAGAGTTGGTTACCGAGCTCTTTTTCCTTGCAAAAGTTCTTTTTTATTTTATTTTTTATTTTTTTGCATAAGGTTTTAGTAGATCTATTTGTTTGGGCCTCCTTCTCTTGTGGATCTATTTTTTTTTATCTAGACAAACACTTTGGTTTTCACTAGAATTGAGTATATATTTATTTTTCTGAGATTTTTTCCACAAATTCGACCTCACCATTGTCTCCGGAACAAAGGAGTCAATTAAGATTGTCTATTTCTTCGTTGAAATCGACTTTTGTTTACCCAAATCTGAATTAATTTTCCTAGCCTAGCCCAGATCATTTATTTATTTTTAAAACCTAAAGTTTTTGGGTAAAATTTTAGGTTTGGTATTTTATTGAGCCTATTATTTTTAGCGAGCCTATATTTTCTTTTGAAGCTAATAAATTATTATATGGGAGGCCTTTTTATTTATTTATTTATTTTTTAATTTTTCTGTGGGTTTGTTTTTCCATTCTATACAAAATCAACCTCCTCCCTCCAATATCCATAGTCGTACAAACTGTATGGGTCAAAATTTTAATTGTATGACCACATTTTTTCATCGAGCACAGATCGATTTTTCCAAGATCAGGCCAATTTCTCAGTTCGGATCACATTTTCTCTTTCGATCAATCGATTTTCTTGTTGAGAGGGCAAATTTACCTTTTGAGAGGGTTGATCTTCCTACTGGAGGGCTACTCTATTTGTTGGGAGAGTCGATTTAACTATTGGAGGATCGATTTGGCTGATTCCTATCGTTTTTTTCACCATATGGACTTGTATGGCCTTTCTTAGTCCAAAAATAGTTCGAAATTTATAGTGTACATATGCATTTTTGCCGGGTGACTTATATGTGCATAAATATTTGGCTGATTTCTCCTTTTTGGAAGTGATTTCACTTGGGTGATGGATCGTTCAACTATTTTTCTCAGATCGAAGGAGTATTGGGAGAGGTAGTCTTACAACGTATGACCACGTATCCTTCTCACATTCATGATATGTACAAGCCAACTTATTTTGCAATAAATTTTTTTGAGAGGATTTCTTTGCAGGACACACCAGGGGTTCTTTGCATCGATTTCTCAAATATAAGGGTTTTGCAGTCAATGGATCGACATTTTTGGAGGGATGTTTTTTTTTCCAAGGTTCAATAAATTTATTTTATCCCTAAATCAATCCATTTTAGTTCTAAATTGGCTTGATTTAAGTCTTGAAGCTCTCAAATCACCACATATATTAGTTATTTTATGTTTTGGAAGCTTCTGAATGGATTTTTCGGCCCTTGATTTCTCGAAAGAGCTAGGTTTCCTTCGTGGCAATGTGATCATCATTGGGTATTACTAAAGGAGGTTCAAAAGATCCATTGTACACCCACTACTATCATGGCTGAGCTTGCAAACCCCAGGCTTGTTTCCTTCATAATTATGGGCACTAAGTGATTTGGTGGAAAGTTGATCGGATATCATTTTTAGCAACATGATTTGCTAAGTTTGTTTCCACTGAGAGTGAGCCAGATGATCTACAAGATCATATTATCATGTGGATTTGGTTGTGTTGGACAGATCATTGCACAATTTATATTAGAATGATTAATTCCATTTGTGGCACTTGATCCGTAGAAGAGAGGGTTTTTTGCAGCGTATGACCATGTGGACAATGTGATAGGCCTCTCTAATGTGATGCCTATCCTTTATGGTATTTAGGCTTTATGCCTCTTTCAGTTGCACATTCATTATGTCAACCATCTTTGTTAGTTGGGTTTGAGATATTGACTACACCTCATCTTGACGGATTCTGAGAGATCATTTTGCATTGCATATGGTGTAGATTTTAACCTTGTACAATAATTACTGCAAATGATTTTTCAGTAAAAGAACATAAAATATACAATGGCAAATACAAACATTACACAGAGATTTTTCCCTTGGAAACCCAAACTGGGAAAACCATCATATTCTATATTCATTCATAGTGATACATTGTTTATAATACAATATACATATAGGAGCCAACAACATCCAAAACCCTAACCCAATGACCTGGATTAGTCAACAACCCTAATTCCTTAACCGAAAATAGAAAACCATCGACAAAAACCATGTGTCGAAAAAACCACCTAAATATGTGACACGTTTCTCGAGGAAGAATAATTTTTCTTGGGGGTGCTGCCCCTGAACCCCCGCGCGGGGGGAATTCACCCCCCTGCATCCCCCAAGGGGGGGCTGCTAGGCCCCCTTGCGTGCTACTACTCGTGCAAAGAATATAACACATACCCAACATATGGTACATCTACAACACTTGTTGAACTTGATGATCATTGTTCGATCATGTTCAAGTTCTTGATTGAAGCACTCTAGTTGGTTTTCGACACTTTTAGCTTGTTGGATCAGATTCAAATTCATATTCTTCTTGGAGAGTTGAATTTTGACACATTGTGGACTTGTCTTGATGATTCATTCCATTGCTCTTGAAGGTTCTTTCTTGCAATTTTCTCTATGCTTTCTTTACCTATTCCTAAACAGTGTGTGTGAAGAGTTTGGAGACATATTGGTTCTACAAATTACTTCTCTATTTTTAGTTGCTTGGCACTTCATCATGAGCATATCGATGTTGTCATTGTTGGTCATGTTGCATTGGTTCTTGATGGTAGCAAGTTCCTTCTCCTTGCACCTTATTGAGTATTTGGTTGCAACTTATGGATATTTTTCTACGTTGTTCCTCTTCACATCTTATCCTTGACATCATCAAAGTTTGACTCTATCTTTGCTAGTTTTGCAAGATGTTTGAAGTTGTCATTAAGGGGGAATATAATGTAATTACATCTTCATCTTCAGATTCCAATCATCATGTAATGTTCATCTATTAGCCACATTTACTGTTGTATATCCTATCATTATGAGAAATTTGTACATAATTAGGTATCAACCACAATTACTATTGTATATCCTATTGCGAAGGAATTTATACACACAATGAGGCATCAACCACATTTATTGTTGTATAGACTATCATCATGAAGGACTTTCACACATAATGAGGCATCATTATACTTGTGAGATGTCATATTGGCATGTAACGCAACTCCAAATATGATTCTACCCTCTAGTCATCATTAAGGGGGAATGCTAGAATGTGTTAATGATTTCCTAGTGGTCTTATATCACATGGCCATGAAATTTTTAAATGATATTATTCAATAACTCTCTATATTGTAAAATGGGTTTATCCCACATCCATTATGGGAATTATTCTCATTTTACTCTCTCATGTTGGAGATACTTCACACACACCTAAGAATTTTTTTCCCTAAGGTTTTCCCTATGTTTATTAGTCATTATCCAGTCTCCTACATTTTAGGGAGAATATTCATTTTCCTACATTCTAGGGGAATATTCTCTCCAGTTCACACTTTAGTTGGATTAGTTGAGTGGAGTCTTGATGCCACATTGGTTCCATAACCATGCAAAATTGGGATCATCACTGCTAATGCGCATGGTCCTTAGGATTATCACCAAAGTGGCGCATTATTGATGCTTCCCTGATCTCCTCCTTATTTCACTCTGATTCAGTCAGTTAATTAAGGACTAAGAGGATAGTTGACTTAGACTAGATGGTAGTTAACTCCCGTGACTACCGATGTGTGTCCAGATGAATCTAGACCACCACTATGGCGCATTATCTCATGCATTATGACACATTAGTTGAGATATGCAACGTATATCACTTGTATTGTATCATTTTTTCATTCAATTAATACAATTCTTTGATTCTCTCTCTCTCGTTTTTGACTTTTCACATTTTTCTGCAAACTATGTATGTCCTTTGCTAGCTAGATATTATCTGTGCAGGTTCATCCACATTTACATGGTATCAGAGCCGACATATTTCTAGGAAAAAGACACACCAAACTCTTTTTGTAGGTACCAAATATTGAAGACAGCGGGAAAATCGAATTTCCAAAATAATTGATTCTTACACCATACAATTTGTTTGCATGGAAGCACAATATGTAATTGCATCTTCGAAGCAGAGGATTATACAGGTTAACCATGGGAATAGAGACCGAATCTACATCATCCATAGAAAAATCCAAGTATTTGAATCAGATAGATGAAGCATATGGGACTATTTGCAGTCTTATTTCTCCTGAGCTCCTCTTTCACATATCCTCATGTAAAATCCCTAATGAAGTCTGGACCACCATGGAAGGAATTTTTGGAAAACAGGGCGAGATGAGGGGACATATACTTGAGGTGGAATTGCTCACTTTGGATCCAAAAATCTTCGACAATCTCAAAGATTATTTTACCAAATATAAGGATTTGCTGTCGCAACTCAAGGCTTGCGGGGTTGATAAATATAAGGAGAAACAAATGGTCTTACCATTATTTCCAAACTTGGTCTGGAATACTCAGTGTTTGTATCCACATTTCATTCAGTTAGGCTCTCCTCTGGAGACACCTGGACCATGCCCTCTCTTGAGGTATTTATCGAGTCTATGATGCAAGAGCGAACCAAGCTCATCAACATGGGAAAAATCAAAGGCTCAAAGGCACAAAGGTGCAAAGACGCATGCACTTGCTGCGCAATATGATAGCAGTCACCAAAATCATAAATCTAAAAACAAAGACAAAGGGAAGGCACATGCAAATCCAAATAAGGAAGGGTACTCAAAACCCTTCAACTATTCCTCCAGATCCAAAGGTGGAAAGGGAAGAAAAGGGGAGAAATGCACTTACTGCCAACGATGATTCCATCCAGAATTTTCATGCATGTAGAAGCAGGTATATCAAATGGCATAAATACTTCAACAAAACAACCTTGGAGATTGCATCCCCGAGGGTTCCAATAAGAAGAAGCCAGAAGATCAAAACCCCAAGAAAGGTAATTCTGCCATGCTTTGATTGCCATTAACTTCTGTCCCGATGCTTGGATTGTAGATTCAAGTGCATCACACTACATGGAATCCACAAAGGAAGTCTAATATTCATTGGACACATGCAAAGGTCCTCCCATTTTGATGGGGGACGATTCTCCAGTCGAAGTCACCAACAAAGGGAGAGTTGAACTCACAAATGAGAGCTTTGAGAATGTGCTACATGTTCCCAAAATCTATGTCAATAATATCTCCGTGTATCAGTTGAAAAACTACGACACCGAAATGAGAGTATTACTCACACCTGATGCTATGCATATCTATGACATGAAAACCGATTCCAAAGTTGATATTGGTGAGGTAAATCACCAATCCAGACTCTACACATTTTCTGAATTTATTGAACTAGATTCTGCATTACTGCTTATGAATGTTGATGAAAGTAGTAGGATATGGCACGAAAGGTTTGGGCATTTAAATTTCAAATACATGCAACCACTTAGAAAGAAAGGAATGGTTGAAGGTCTACCTTACATCCATTGCTCCAAAGGAATTTGTGAGGGATGTTTCCTTGGAAAACACCCTTAAGAGAAGTTCGACAAAGGAAAGACTTAGAAGGAATCCTCTCCTTTGGATATGATCCACAATGATCTCATGGGCCATTTTATGCATCCATCAATCAATAAAGCAAGGCACGTGCTCACTTTTATTGATGATTTCTTACGCTACACTTGGACTTTCTTTCTCAGGAAAAAATCTAAGGTCTTTCAACATCTCAAAGATTTCAAAGCCCTTGTTGAGATGCAATCAGGAAGGAAGATCAAAGTCCTAAGAATAGATAATGGGGGGAAGTATGTCAACCATGAGGTACATAATATTTGTCTTGAGGCTGATATTCAGTTTCAACACACAATTCCCTATACTCTACAACAAAACGAAGTTGTTGAGCGGAATAATAGATCCCTGAAAGAGATGACATTTTGCATGTTGCATGCAAAGTCACTTCCACATAGATTATGGGATGAAGCACTTAATTGTGTGAACTACATCCAATACATATATCCCAATAGATCTATCAAGGATAAGACCCCCTTCGAGGCTTGAAGAAGCCTCAAACTGGAAGTGACCCACTTCCGTATATTCGGTTCACCTGCATGGGCCAGGATTCCCTTCGAAAAGAGGAAGACACTTGATCCACATAGTACATAGTGTATCTTTGTTGGATACCAAGATGGTGTGAAGGGATATAGACTCATTGATCCCTCTACAGACCCACTCATCATCGAGCGTAGTGTCCAATTCGAGGAAAGTATCTCACATGCACCTCAGGAGCAACATGCATACACTTTTGTTCTTCCACCTGTCAGAGATGATGAACATGCACATGTCAACTCTTCTTTAAATGAAAGTTTTGATTCAAAGGATTCATATGATTCATATACTGAGTCAGTATAGTCAGATGTAGAGTCAGTGCACATTGATGTAGATGTAGATATAGAGCCAAGGCCCAAGTGGGCCAAGACTACTCTTTAGGATGCATGAGATCTTATTGGGGATCCAACTGATACTAGGAGGACTCGATCTGATTTCGAGGAGCCTCCTCTTGCACTCACCACCACTGAAGCGATGCCACCTAGACATCTTTTCTTGGTTCAGTCTTCAGATCCACATTCCTATGATGAGACTGTTGGGAATCCATTTTGGGAATCTACCATGCAGGAGGAGTACAACTCCCTCCTTGAGATACAGACTTGGGATCTAGTTCCCCTTCCTTCAGGAAGGAAACTTGTTAGGTGAAGATGGGTCTACAGGACCAAGAGTGCAACATATGGATAGGTTAGCAGATACAAAGCTAGGCTATTCGTCAAACAATTTCAGCAGGTGCACGACATTGAGTGTGATGAGACCTTCACTCTAGTATAGAATATGGATTCCATATGCTTGGCACTTGCCATTACGACATCTAAGGGATGGGAAGTCCATCAGATGGACGTGAAGAATCTAGTTCTTCGCGAAGATCTCTTTGAGGAGATCTATATGGAGCATCCCCAGGGCTTCATGCAGGATTCATCTTTGGTCTGTCGAATGAAGAAGTCCCTTTATGGCCTCAAGTAGGCCCCGAGGGCATGGTATGACAATATGGAATCCTACTCGATGTCACAGAACTTTGTATGTTGTAAGTATGACCCGGACGATTACATGCTCAGGATGGGTAATTCACTTCTACACCTAGTTTTGTAAGTTAATGATTTGTTGATCACCAATTGCTCGAATTCAACGATTTCTGCAGTCAAGAGAATTTTGCATGATAGGTTATTGATGACGAACATGGGTCCACCACATTTCTTCCTTGGTCTCGAGATCAGTTAGGATGCATCAAGCATCAAACTGTCTCAGGCCAAGTATGCATGAGATCTCCTCGAGAGATTGCACATGACAGATTAAAAGTCTACTCTGACTCCTTTCCTATTAGGATTCAGACTTGAGGATGGTGGGGACACTCCACTGGTGGATAACACACTGTACAAACAGTTAGTGGGGAGCTTGTTGTACCTCACACACTTTAGACCAGACCTCTCCTATGTAGTGAGAGCAGTCTCCTAGTTCTTACAAGAGCCACATGAGCTACATTGGAAGGCTGCAAAGTGTATCCTTTAGTATGTATAGGGAACCATCACCTTTTGGATTCACTATGTAATAGACTCTGCATTGGACCTCATCAGGTTCATTGATTCTGACTGGGATGGAGAAAACATTGATCACACGTCCGCATCTAGTTACACACTCAGTCTGTGTTCCGGGCCCATCTATTGGTCGAGCAAGGATCAAGATGTTATTGCTCTATCCTCAGCCGAGGTAGAGTACATAGGGGTAGTTAACATAACCATTAAGGCTATATGGCTACACCATTTTCTCACTAAGTTGGGCATTCAATTTCACCGGCCGATCACCATCTGGTGTGACGAAGCACATCGAGATCCACATGCACTACATCTGGGACTTAGTACACGAGGGGATCATCAATATGTAGTTCTATTTTTCATCAAAATAGAATGCAAACATCTTCACCAAGATATTCACTAAGAAGAAGTTTCATTCTCTGCGTAGTCGTCTTGGAGTGAAGGACACAATTGCCTAACAACTGTCAGTTTTTTTTTTTGATACATTGTACCTTGAGGGGGTTTTTTTCCCATGAGTTTTCCCTCTTTTCCTCATTCATTTCAATGTGTATTTTGTTTTCGGGTACCTAACATGGCCTCGTTTCTGGGACTCATTCTTTTATTTTCACCGTAGTGATGTTCAGGGGATATTGGAGATACTTCAAACACACCTAGGACTTCTTTTTCCTAAGGTTTTCCCTATGTTTATTAGTCATTATCAAATATCTTACAATTTAGGGAGAATATTCTTTTTCCTACATTCTAGAGGAATGTTCTCTTTAGTTCACACTTCAGTTGGATTAGTTGAGTAGAGTATTGATGCCACATTGGTTCCATCACCATGAAACATTGGGATCATCACTGATAATGCACATTTCCCTTGGGATTATCTCCAAAGTGGCACATTACTAATGCTTCCTTGATATCCCCCTCATTTCACTCTGATTTAGTTAGTTAACTGAGGACTGAGAGACTAGTTGACTTAGACTAGGTGGAAATTAAGTCCCATGACTATTGGTGTGTGCCGAGATCACTCTAGACCACCACTATGGAACATTAGCTCATGCATTATGGTGCATTAGTTGAGCTATGCAACATATATCACTTGTATTGTATCATTCTTTCATTCAGTTACTACAATTCTTTGATTCTCTCTCTCTCTCTCTCTCTCGTTTCTATCTTTTCTCATTTTTATGCAAACTGTGTATGTCCTTTGCTAGCGAGATATTATCTGTGCAAGTTCATCCACATTAATTTACATTGCATATATAATAGAGGTGAAGGAGGCCCTTCAATAGTGAAAAAGTGAGAGTGAGTGTTACACATTATTTTCGTCACCCTCATGACCATTGATAGTATGTGTATCACCTATTAGAAGAAAGATCATTTTCCATATTCCCTAAAGGATGTTGAAGAAATAAAACTTTCCCAGAGAGATGGAATTTTCTTTTCCTTATTTCAAAACCTTGTAAATAAGGATCGTCGCACCTTGCTCAGTGTTAACGGTGCAACGATTTATAATCGACACAAGTTGCACCACAGTGACTTGCGACATCGTCGCAAATTGCTCAGTGTTAAGGGTGCGACGATATTTGAACAAAGGAAAAACGAGAAATTTCTCGAAGGTTATAGAATAGAATCTTTGAAAGGATGAGGTGGCCTCTGATTGGTTTGGATCTCACCCACTTTTATGATTTAGTGGGATCATCATAATCCCTTCATCCCTTCCCCTTCACTCTATATAAGGATGGATCTCTCATGAGAAGAGTTAGTCTAACTTATGTGTGAAGAATTTTGCTGAAGATTGTGCTTGTGATAGCTTTTCTTTAGCTTTCCAAGTCAGGTTGTGTGTAGTCTTCATGAAAATAATTTGAGCAAGAGGTGTGTGTGTGTGTGTTGAGGAAAAGGGCCATCAAAAGGGACCTTGCAACTGTTGATATTATGGTAGCTGCGGGAGGTATTTACCTCCACGTGTAAACCTGACGAGAATAGAATATTCTGGGAAGCATGAAGAAACCATAATTAATTGGCTAATAACCCTATAAGACAAGTCATCTCAAGAGGATAACTTGAATTAGGTTATTAGCCTCCAATAGAAGAAGCTGACTAAAGGAAATATTATATACTAAGTAAATAAGCACCCAGAATGAGAAGTCGGCCCTGACAGTTTGCTAGATTTAGTATAAATACACGAGGCTAGTCTTCATTCTAGAAGGCATTCTTAGAACTGCAGAAGAAACACTTGTGCGAACTGCAGTTGGACAATTTATGCGCAAGTTTGGAGGAGAGCTGCCATTGCAGCTGCTGCAGCTAGAAGATTTCGGTTTTGTCTTGGACTATATCTTGGTTATGATTTGGAATATCTGATCAGCTCTTGCTTGGTGCACTATCCTTGGAGAAAGGTGTGCCACCCTTTGTTTGGCTATCTAGCCTAGGGTTTGCTTCCAGAATGATTCTCTGTCAAGGTTAAGGTGCTCGGGGGTGGCTTTGGCCTATGGTTGGGTGACAATAGTGATATTATCTATGGTTAAACGAGCACATCCATCATATTCTAATAGGTTATGGGCCCACACCTCCTTCATTCAGTCTAACCACTAGAAGGGATCATAGCCATAAGGATACTAAGCTTGTTGAAGAACTACCGCTAGGGTTTCTAGCAGGAGAAATTACTAAATTATTGCCGCCAGGGTTACTAATAGGTGCAGTTGTAGAAACCCTAATCCTCTCATTGAGGCACCTTAAGTGAATGGATTGAACTAATTTCCGGATAGACTAGTGAGCCCTAGCCTAACGCATCTTCTGGTATTCTCAGCAAGTCAAGACGCCAAGTTTGAGGTTTTGGTCAAAATCTAGGGTTGACCAAGTCAAAGTAGCCATGACTTACTCTATGAAGTCAGGAAACAAGTTATATGGGTCTTCTAACTTCATAGCGTGGAAGACAAGGATTGACCTCATCCTTGCCAAGAATAAAGTGTTGGATATCATGGAAGGAAAGATCGTGGAACCAGAGTTTGAAGAAGGAAAAGAGAAGGAACCACATAATGTTGCAGTTATGGAGAAGTTCAAAGATGGTGACATCAATTCCATGAGTATCATAGTGGACTCTATAAAATACCACTTGATACCCTACATCTCCCATCTCGACTCATCGAAGAATATTTACGATGCCCTAACAAATCTCTTCTCAGTCAGAAACATTGGACAAGTAATGAGTCTGAAGAATGAGCTCCGTGACATGAAGATGAATGATCATGACAACATAACATAATGCTTTGTGAGGATCTCTAAGTTAAGATATCAACTACAATCTATTGAATAAATCATCTCAGAGAAGGAACTGGTAAATATAGTACTCAACGGTCTTCCCAAGACATGGGATGCATTTACCGCAAGCATGAACACAAGGAAGGAGTATCCTACATTCAAAGAACTTTGGACTTGATGTGCATAGGAAGAATCAAGGATTAGTGCAAAAGATAAACCTCAAAATAAATACGATGATCAAGCCTTCACAACAATATTCAAGAATTTCAGGAGCAAAAGGAAGTTTGGTTCAAGGAAGAAGCCAAATCAAGAGAAAGATATGTCAGAAATACAATGCTTCAACTGTCGAAAGTATGTTCACTACAAGAATCATTGTCGCGAGCTGAAGAAAAGGAAGGAGACACACAAAGCATCAGTTTTCGAAGAAAAGGAACCTTCAAAGAATATTAAGCAGTATGAAACAAACTTCTTCTTCTAAGACAAGGTAAACAACACTCTTTATAGTTCTTGTACATACCATGTTTTCTTTACATATATTTCATATCTATTTCTTAGAAGATAATATGCTCAAAGAGAAAACTATACTTATGGAAGAACAACAAGATAAGGAATGCTATCACTATAACTATAAGACAAGCTGCAAGATAATCCAAAATCAGAAAGAAACCTAGAAGAAGTAAAGACAGAAAGAAGTCAGCAATCAAGAGGAAATTGGAAAAAGATTGGTGACACTTTGGAGAAGACAATAAGGATGCAAACGGAAGCGTGGAATATCCTATATGGAGGGAGACGATTATATATTACCAAAAGAAGAGCATGCATTCATACATGAAGCAAGGATTAGGAGGGAGCTAATCCTATGATCCATTGAAGATGATGAAGTATATATCCATGGTAGAAGCCATGAAAAACAGTACATGTTTAGTTTGACTTTAGAAGAAGTCTTCTCTGAAAAAAGAAGCCTCAAAAGTATCCCTGGTTGTCCATCCACATCCATGATCCTATGATGAAAGGAAGAAGGCGTAATCTTCAGGGTATGGAATCTATAGAAAACTCCATGAACTCAAAATCAAAAGAAACATGAGGGAGAACATGAAGATTCCAAGAGAGAAAGAAAAGACAGAACAACCAGTCATTGTATCGATAATTACAAGACTATCAGCCTGATATGAACTCACTAAAATCAATCAAGGAGAGGAACTGAAAGTTTTGATGAAGAACAATGTATGGAAGACTTATGAATGAAAGCATCACGATATCTAGAACTAGAAGTTCTCCCAGATGGAGGGAGAATACTACGATGACTGTTTGTTCCAAGTAAACCAAACATACCTCTACATGAACAATTATATCGTCCACAATATCCATGGGATGGAGTTTACATCAGATGAATACAAAGACTATTCTCCAGAATAATTGAAAAAAGAGCATATGAAGAGAAACCTCAAGGATTTGAGGTATACCAGAAAGAGACCCTTGTATGTAGATGAAAGAAGACAACTTGGTAGAGAACCTCCAATGCACAACAAAAGCATGGTGAAAACTTTCTATATTATATTAGAATGGTTACCCAAAACTCCAAAATGATGAATTGCCGATCCATGACAAATATCTCATGATGACAGAAGAAGTGCCACATGGATATGTTCCAGTTTGAGCCTTGCCACGATGTTATGAGCTAGAAGGAAACAAAAGAGCTGTATTCAACCATGATATACTATAATGATCAAAGTTATATGAAGCCTTCAGAGAAAACCAATGTTCCAAAAAGACCAAATTACATTGAGATCAAGCATTACATTCTTCGTGATGAAGTCCAGAAAAGAAAAGTGGTTCTCCAATATATATATATCTCCACAGATGAGAAAATAAGCAGACATTTTGGTAAAGCCTCTGTCCAAGATGAACGAGTTTGCGTACTCAAGCTGGAGATCATGGAGATGACTTCCTTATTGAAAAATGAAGAGATGACTCCCAGGTTGGGAGGGAGTACTAATGTGTTCTTGACTTATGGACAACCATTTTTCAGTTCGAAAAATGGTCCAGGATGAGAAGTTCCTTTCCAGTTTGGAAAGTGGTTTGAGATTTCTGACGGACATGCATTTTCCAATTCGGAAAATGGTCCAGATCAAATGGTCATTTTTGTAATGAAAATGGTTCGATGGATTGCTGATGTACCATAGACAACAATTACCCTTGTGATTAACATAAGGAATGGTCTAGGACAATCTCTCTTCTTAACGGTCACTCTTAGTAGTGGTCAAGAAGACTGGTTCGTCTTGCCGGACAATCATTCTTTCGAAGCTCACAATTGTGAGCAGTTTCGAAGAATGGTCCATTTTGGAAGTTGGTGCAGGACAATCATTTCCTTAGGAAATGGTTCAGACAATCATTCCCTAGGGAAGATTCATTCTCTCTAGGTTGCACTTTGTTTAGTGCCGGAGGAATGACACAGATAGGCGAATGGTCCAGGTTCAACAATCAGGGACAGGAATTCCCTAGGGAATATTCATTCTCTCTAGGGTGCACTTTGTTTAGTGTCGGAGGAATGGCCCAGATAGGTGAATGGTCCAGGATCAGAAATCGGGACAGTCATTCTTCCTTGCTTGAGAACAATAGTCCAGATAGCTCATAATTGATGTTCTACTTTCTGAGGGTAGATGCTCTTCTAGACCTCACAGATGTGAGTGGAAGAATGGCCCAGATGATTTGGTTTATATAATAACAATGTTTTCTGTGCAAGTTGATATCATATGATTGTTATGGAGACTGTATGTCTCCATACATTATATATATACTACTGTGGTGGATATGTTACACTGAGTGTGACTATACGTCATTGCTAAATTATCTGTGTGCTACTTGGTGTGGCAGTGTACCACTGGATTGTAGTTGTGCACTACTATGGATAGACACAATTGTGTTCTATTGAATGACATTGTTCCTATTTGCCTTGAAGACTATCAATAGTGTTGGAAATGATTATCAATTAGATGGATGATCAATGGACAGAGATTTCCCAGACGAAAAATGGTTCATGACATTTATTTTTCTAGGACATATGACCGGATTAGAAGAAGGGCTCTTGTGTCACTCTGTGGAGTGAATGAATTATCCAACATCATGTCTGATTACTCAGATGGAGTATGGTTTCGAGAGATGATGCAGCCTATAACACTGATAGTGATGATGGTGCTCAAGATCTAGTCATGAGATAGTTTGAATGACTATGTTGATGCTACCGGGTGAATGGTATGTTTGTGCTCAAGACCATTACCTTCAATACCTACCTATCTAGGAGGAAGTGTTGATATTATGGTAGCTGCGGGAGGTATTTACCTCCACGTGTAAACCTGATGAGAATAGAATATTCCAGGAAGCAAGAAGAAACCCTAATTAGTTAGATAATAACTGTAGAAGACAATCAACTCAAGAGGATAACTTGCATTAGGTTATTAGCCTCCAAGAGAAGAAGTCAGCTAAAGAAATTATTATATACTAAGTAAATAGGCACCCAGAATGAGAAGTCGGCCCTGGCAATTTTCCAGATTTAGTATAAATACATGAGGCTAGTCTTCATTCTGGCATACATTCTCAGAACTGCAAAAGCAACACTTGTGCGCACTGCAGTTGGCCAGTTTATGTGCAAGATTGGAGGAGAGATGCCATTGCAGCTGCTACAACTAGCAGATTTTGATTTTATCTTGGAATATCTCTTGGTTATGGTTTGGACTCTCTGATCAGATCTTGCTTGGTGTGCTATCCTTGGAGAAAGGTGTGCCACCCTTTGTTTGGCTATCTAGCCTAGGGTTTGCTTCCAGAATGATTCTCTGTCAAGGTTAAGGTGCTCGGGGGTGGCTTCAGTGCATGGTTGGGTGACAATAGTGATATTGTCTATGGTTAAATGAGCACATCCATCATATTCTAACAACAACATCAAGGTACATGTTGCATTCTCCACTTTCATCAATATAATACAATAATACATTTCTTTCCTATAAAAGTGTCTCCATTTTTATTATATAACTCCGTAATCTTATGCAAAGGTTCCATTAGAATATATATATATATATATATATATATATATATATATCATTGCTCTATCTTTGTTGGTTTGTGTTTCTCAACAGGTTTAACATCCCACAAAACTTAAGATGGAGCAAGGATGGCATTATAAAGGATCAAACAATGTTTAAATGATATGTCGTTTATCCCTCATTAAGCTAGTATACACTACAATGGAAACATAAGGAAAAGTTTGTATTCTATCATGTTTTGTTCTAATTTCTTATTGAAGTTAGGGAGATTATTTCATGTCATCACTTACCAATTCGTCCAGTAACAAAATTGACAACCATACTGGGGAATTTCCTCTTTTGGTCTTTGCTTCTTTCTTTCTTTTGGCTTGTCTGTTTTTGTTGATTTTTCATTTTCTGAGTCACTGGGTGATCTAAGTTGGCTCTCAGGTCCTGAAAGTTCACTAAAACATCCTGTCATTTTTTAAATTTTTTCCTAAGTTTCAGTCTTCGACGCACCCTACTATGAGAAACAATGTGACATCGCCGCATTGTGTCTTTCTTTTGCTTGCGTCGATACCTAAAATACGCACTGTGTCACACTGTGACTTGCGATGATTGTGAGAAATTTTTAGGTGACAATATTTTTCTTTTTCCAGATTCCTTATAATTGCTTGGGGTGAATTTTTTGGCTCTGTTGGATGATTGTTCGCAGCCTGGTTTGCAATTTTTAGTTGATCTTGATAATTTTTTCAAGTTTTTAAAGTCTTTATCATAAGCTTCAAGATCTATCTTTCACTTGTTGCTGTAAATCTCTGGGTTTCATCCTTGAGTGCTTTCCATTCAAGTTGTTAATGATCTTTTTTAAGTTTTTGATTTTTGTTGATTAGAAAACGAATTTTGATTTCATTAATTAAACATACAAGTTTTCTTTATTTTTCACTTTTGGTTGTATTGTGAATTAAGTGTGTGAATTGCGTTGTGGATGCATTCATTTTTTTTTGAAAATATTATTCTTTCTCTTTGTTCAGATCTCTGCATATTATTAAGAAGAAAAAGAATTGAAAAATCATCTTTCTTTTGTAGTGTTCACAAAGAAACATTTTTTCATTCTAGCTTTTGTTTAAAGGAGAAATTGATTTTTTTTTTCGCTTTGATTGTTTGATATTAAGATTGTTCAAAATTTAAAGGAATTGTTTGTTAGAATATAATGGATGTGCTCATTTTACCATTGACAATATCTCTATTGTCACCCAACCATAGGCCGAAGCCACCCTCCGAGCACCTTAACCTTGACAGAGAATCACTACGGAAGAAAACCCTAGGCTAGATAGCTAAACAAAGGGTAGCGCACCTTTCCCCAAGGATATCGCATCAAAAAGAGCTGATCAGATAGTCCAAACCCTAGCCAAGAGATAGTCCAAGCGTAACTGCTAGCTGCAACAACTGCAACGACAACTATCCTCCAAACCTGCGCATAAATTGGGCAACTGCAGTGCGCACAAGTGTTGCTCTGCAATTCTGAGACTGCCTGCCAGAATGAGAATTGGCCTCTTGTATTTATACTAATTCTGGCTAACTTCCTGGGCCAACTTCTCATTTTGGGTATCTGTCTATTCAATATATATTATTATTTCTAGCTAACTTCTTCTCTTGGAGGCTAATAACCTAATATAAATTATCTTGAGCCGACAAGTCTTCTAGGGTTATTAGCCAACTCATTAGGGTTTATTTTTTCTTCTCGGAGTATTATATCCTTGACAGGTTTACACGTGAAGGTAAATACCTCCCGCAACTACCATAATATCAACACTCCCTCCTAGCTAGGGAGGTATTACAGGTAATGGTCTTGAGCACAAAACATACCATTCACCCGGTAGCATCAACATAGTCATATAGACTAGATCATGAGTAGATCATGAGCACCATCATCTTTCGAAACCATACTCTATCTGAGTAATCATACATGATTCTCACTCCACAGAGTGATACATTTACTCTAATCTAGAAGAGTAAATGTTCTGAACCATTTTTTGTCTGGAAAATCTCTGTTCATCATTCATCTGGCTGATAAATATTTCCAATAAATTGTTGATAGTCTTCAGGGAAATCAGAACAAAAATAGAACACAACTGTGTCTATCCATATTAGTACATAACTACAATCCAGTGGTACACTACCACACCAAGTAACACACAAGTACTTGATCAACAATGTATAGTCACGAACAATGGAACACATCCACCATAGTAGTATACATATACTGTCATACAGTCTTCATAACAATCATCTGATAACAACTTGCACATAAACAATGTTATGATATAAAATAAATCATTTGGGCCAATCTTTCACTCACATCTGTGAGATCTGAAAGAATATCTGCCCTCAAAAAGGTAAAACATCAATTATGATCTGTCTGGACTATTCTTCTCAAGCAAGGAAGAATAATTGTCCTAATTTATGAACCTGGACCATTCTTCCTACACTAATCAAAGTGCACCCTGGAGAGAATCTATAAACCCTAAGGAATGCATGTCTCTGATTGCTGAGCCTAGACTATTCCCCACCCTGGGCCATTCCTCCTACACTAATCAAAGTGCACCCTAGAGAGAATGTATAAACCCTAAGGAATGACTGTCCGGACCATTTCCTCTGTTAATCACAAGAGGAAAAGACTGTCCTGTATCAACCTCCAAAACAAACCATTCCTCATGTTAACCACAATGAGAAATCACTATCCGACGAGGCGGGCCAGTCTTCTTGAGTAACCCTCAAGAAGAGAGACTTCCCTAGACCACTCCCCATGTTAACCACAATGGGAATTCACTGTTTATGATACATCAACAATCTAGACCATTTCCCATGTTAACCACAATGGGAAATCACTATTCGTCAGAAATCTCAATCCACTTTCCGAACTGGAAAGGAAACTGCTCATCCTGGGCCATTTTTCGAACTCAAAAATGACTGTCCATAAATCAATACATATCAGTGCTCCCTCCCAACCTGGGAGTCATCTCTTTCTTTTTCAATAAGGAAGTCGTCTCCATGAGCTCCAACTTGAGTACACAAACTCTTTCATCTTAGATAGAAGCTTTACCAAAATGTCTGCTTATCTGCTCATCTGTAGATATATGAAATGGAGAACCTCTTTCTCCTTTCTGAACTTTATCACGGATAATGTAATGCTTGATTTCAAATGTACTTCGTTCTGGAGCACTGGTTTTCTCTGAAGGCTTCATGTAGCTCTGATCAATAAAGTATATCATTGTTGGATTCCTCTTTGGTTCCTGCTAGCTCACAACATCGTGGCAAGGGTCAAACTGGAACATATCCACGTGGCACTTTTTCTATCATCATGAGATCTTCATCATGGATTGGAAATCCATCATCCTGATCTTCTGAGTAATTATTCTGATACACTATCTTTGTTATAGAGAATCTTCACCATGCTTCTGCTGTGCATTGGAGGTTCTTCACCAAGTTATCTTCTTCCATCTGTATACAAGGGTCTCTTTTTGGTATGCCTCAAGGTCTTGAGGTTTCTCTTCATATGCTCTTTGTCCAATTGACCTGGAGAACAGTCTTTGCATTTATCTTGATGTAGCACTCCAACCTATGGATGATATAATGACTCATGTAGAGGTATGTCTGGTTTACCGGAACGAGCAATCATCATAGTCTTCTCCCTCCATCTAGGAGAACCTCTAGTTCTAGATCTTGAAATGCTTTTATTCATAAGTCTTTCGTATACTGTTCTTCATCACAACCTTCAGTTCTGCTTGATTGTTTTCATATTAGGCTGGTAGTCTTGTGATTCTCGATATAATGACTAGTTGTTCAGTGTTTTCTTCTTTCTTGGAATCTTCATGTTCTTCCTCATATTTTTCTTTAGATTTTGGGTCCATGGAGTTTCTTATAGATTCCATGCCCTAAATATTCCACTTCTTTCTTTTATCATAGGATCACATATCTGGATGGACAACCAAGGATACTTTAAGGCTTCTCTTCGAAGAAGACTTCTTCTGAGGTTCAAATGAACACGTACTGTCTTTCATGGTTACTACCATGGATATATACTTCATCATATTCAATGGATCATAGGATTATCTCCCTCCTAATCCTTACTTCATGTAAGAGTGCATATAATCGACTCCCTCCATCTAATAGAGTCCACGCTTTCTTCTGCATCTTTATTGTCTTCTTCAATATACAATTGGATTTCTCTGTCTAGCCAAGTCCATGCTTCCATCTTGTTGTCTTCTACAAAACATCATAATTCTTTCTCCAATTTCCTCTCGATTGCTGACTTCTTTCTGTCTTTGCTTCTTCTAGGTCTCTTCATGATTGATTCGACTTATCTTGCAACAACTTCCACATGATTTTTTTGATGTAGTTCATTCTTTCATGTATTATCTAATGATATCAATCCTTATCTTTTTGTTCCTCCATCAATATAGTTCTTATTGGAACACATTATCTTCCAGGAGATAGATATACAAGATATGTACAGAGATGATGCAAACAAGATATGTACAAGAACTAAGAAGAGTATTGTTATCTTTAGAAGAAGAAGTCTCTTTTGTCTTGCTTAGTCTTCTTTGTAGGTTCCTTTTCTTCACCAGCTGATGCTTCGTGTTTCTCCTTCCTTTTCTTTAGATCAGGACAATGATTCTTGTAGTGGCCATACTTTCAACAATTGAAGCATTGTACTTTTGAAATGTCTTTCTCTTGATTTGACTTCCTCCTTGAACCAAACTTCCTTTTGTTCCTGAAATTCTTGAATCTTGCTGTGAAGGCTTGATCATCGTACTTCTTTTGGGGTTTCTCTTTTTCACTGATCCTTGATTCTTCTTGAGCACAACAAGTCCAAAGTTCTTCAAATGTCGGATACTCCTTCCTTGTGTTCATGCTTGCGGCAAATGCATCCCACGTCTTGGGAATACCATTGAGTACTATGTTTACCAATTCCTTCTCTGAAGTGATCTCTTCAATAGCTTGTAGTTGATCTCTTAACTGGGAGATCCTCACAAAGTATGATGTTATGCTGTCATCATCATTCATCTTCATGTCACATAGCTCATTCTTCAGACTCATAACTTGTCCAATGTTTCTGATCGAGAAGAGATTTGTTAGGGCATCATACATATTCTTTGATGAGTCAAGATGGGAGATGTAGGGTATCAAGTGGTATTTTATAGATTCCACTATGATTCTCATAGCATTGATGTCACCATCTTTGAACTTTTCCGTAGTTGCAACGTTCTGTGGTTCCTTCTCTTTCCCTTCTTCAAACTCTAGTTTCACAATCTTTCCTTTCACGATATCCAACACTTTATTCTTGGCAAGGATGAGATCAATCCTTGTCTTCCACGCTATGAAGTTAGAAGCTGCATATAACTTGTTCTTTGACTTCATAGAGTAAGTCATGGATGCTTTGACTTGGTCAACCCTAGATTTGATCAAAAGGTTAAACTTCACGTCTTGTGTTTCTGAGAGTACCAGGATATGTGCTAGGCTAGAGCGCACTGATATATCTGGAGATTAGGTCAATCCCTTCACTCAAGGTGCCTCAATGAGAGGATTAAGGTTTCTACAACTGCACCTGCTAGTAACACTAGCAATAGTTCTTTGGTGACTGCTCCTGCTAGGAAACCCTAGCGATGGTTCTTCAATGAGCTTAATATCCTTTTGGCTATGTTTCCTTCAAGCGGTTAGACTGAATGAAGGAGGTGTGGGCCCATAACCTGTTAGAATATAATGGATGTTCTCATTTTACCATTGACAATATCTCTATTGTCACCCAACCATAGGCCGAAGCCACCGTCCAAGCACCTTAACCTTGATAGAGAATCACTCTGGAAGAAAACCCTAGGCTAGATAGCCAAACAAAGGGTAGTGCACCTTTCCCCAAGGATAGCGCATCAACAAGAGCTAATCAGATAGTCCAAACCCTATCCAAGAGATAGTCCAAGCGTAACTGCTAGCTGCAGCTGCTGCAACGACAACTGTCCTCCAAACCTACATAGAAACTGGGCAACTGCAGTGCGCACAAGTGTTGCTCTGCAATTTTGAGACTGCCTGCCAGAATGAGAACTGGTCTCCTATATTTATACTTATTCTGGATAACTGCCTGGGACGACTTCTCATTCTGGGTATCTGTTTGTTTAGTATACATTATTATTTCTGGCCAACTTCTTCTCTTGGAGGCTAATAACCTAAAATAAATTATCTTCTTGAGCCAACAAGTCTTCTAGGGTTATTAGCTAACTCATTAGGGTTTCTTCTTTCTTCCCGGAGTATTCTATCCTTGTCAGGTTTACACATGGAGGTAAATACCTTCCACAACTACCATAATATCAACATTGTTGTCTTGCAACTTGATGTTTTTTGGTGAAAAGAAAACCTTCTCTCTTATGTAATTAGATTTAATCGAACAAAAATATTTTCATCCCATCTCTCTTTGCATATTTTTGAGTCAAAGTCAAACACTTCATCAGTTTCATCTCTACTTCCTTTTTGAGTAAAACAAAAGCCATTAAAATTAAGCGTAATTTTAAAATTTATCTAGTAACTTTTATTTTCTAGAACTCTTGTACACCAACATTAGCTAGGACATAAAGCTTTGGAATATGTTGTGAGGAATACTCTCCAAATCATCAAAACAAACAATATAATCTTGTGATTAGGGGGAGTTAAATCCACTTGCTACATTTTGTCCTGAGAAGCCCTTCTAACATAAGGGTCAATCATGAGGTCACATTAAGGCCAACATAGTTACTAACCCTGCTTTGTTGGTCTTAGTGTAGTGAATGCGTGTATTATTGGGGTTCACTTGAGAAGAAAACCCTGTGCGAGCATTCTCGAGGAGATTTCAGGATTAGTTGCCCTACTCTTGCGCGTATATCGGACTATTGACTGCTTCCCCATACATCATTGTCGTAATTGGTAACATTAATAGACTACATATTTAGGGTCTTTACACGAGGTGTCTGTGAAGGGGAAATTCTTCATGGTACCTGGAATTCACGTTGGCTAAACTCACTCGAGCTCCTTGGAGGGTATACCCACAATTATTTGCGAGATCTTGCACCAGAGTGTAATTTTGTTAAGCATTACGTCAACGTAACTTTTCCACCCGCTCTATCCCAACCCCTTCTTGTTTTGATCTCATGACATTCGATTTCATCACCAACTAGTGATTTCGATATAATAAGGCTTGTTTGTATGCTTTCTATCTAGATTTTATTAGTGAATGTTATTTGTTTTCTGTAGTTGGCCATATATATTTTTTATTTTTATTATTGGGTGTGGCTAACATCAACCCTCGTTGTTCACATAGGATGAAAGGATTACCTTTAGAATAACTGGAAGAATATGTCCCCTTGCTTCCTAATTCACCAGAGGGTCCTTTTCCTGAAGGAGCTGTCAACAATGAAGAATCCTCTGAGATTGGGAGTTCTACTATATTGATCTAATATTCAGGAGGAACAACTACAAGTTTACAAGGCTCATCACTTCCTGTGAACCCACTATTGATTGTTCCCCAGGACCCTATTCTGCTCAGAATAAACTCTTCATGAGACATTATTGTTGAAGACTATCCTAGAATACCTTCAGGACCTTTCGTAGAAGTCGACGTGGATGAGCCACCTTTTCCTAGTAAAGGATTTAGAACCCCTATTCAAACTTTTGGAATTTTTAATCCCAGTTCAATCCCAGTCCGTTCTTTGTGGAGAAATCCCTCAAGACGCGATATATTTTATAAATTAGGTATGAGTCCAAATCAACCTACATCACCACACATACCTGTTATTTATATTTATTATACAGTTCCTCCAATTCATTTTATTGGCATGATGAGTAATATTGCTGTTGTTTCAGACTAGGCGTTGGTTGATACACATACAATTCTTCCTAGCCAGTTCACTAGCTCTACAACAGTTCCACAAGTTGCACCTTTTTCTGCCAGAAGTTCGGTAACAACTCAAGCTCCTATTGGAACACCACTTCCATCTAGAACGAATCCATCACTTCCACCTGGGTATAATGCTCTTAATGGTTCTATTGCTAATCCTACCCAGTGTCCATCTGGAGGACCTATTATTTTTGTTCCACCTGGGTATAATGCTCTTAGTGGTTTTATTGCTAACTCTAACCAGGGTCTATCTGAAGGACCGTCTATCTGAAGGACCTAGTCTTCCTGTAGCACCTGGAGGATCTAATCTTCCTGGACCAAGTAGCTCAAATCTGCTTGGAGGAACAAACCATCCTATTACTTCTGGTTTTCAACTTCCCGTTAGGGGATACTCATTTTGGGGACAACCCTAAGTTGGGGGACACAATCCTGTTTACGGGAAATCTATGCTTGGATCACAAGCCCAACCTTGGAATTTTCCTTTTCAAGGAAATAAACAATTGCCAGGGGGGAAACCTAATCTAATGAATTCTTTTGTGCCCTCTTATCCCATACAACCTTTTCCAAGCACTTTAAACCCTACTCGGGGTCAAGCCTTTCAATCCAATGCCCCTTTCCAAGGTGGCATGCTGAATCAACACATTAATGTTGGTTACTTGCCTCAAAATCCTCCTTTGCTGAATTTGACTGGACCATCTAACCATAATCCGCTTTTGCAAACGACTTATGGTCCTACTGGTATACCTATAGGATTGCCTCTCCAAATTTAATAGTTTCTTCAAGTTAACAGACAATTGCCATTTTTAGCTACTTTGGATTTACCAGATTTGTCTATAATTCTGAATAATCCTATCTTACATTCTCCTTTTTCGCTGATTATACCTGCCAAATTACCATCAGACATTTCAAAGTTTGACGGTCATTCGGGAGAAGATCCAAACAATCATGTCATGACTTTTCATCTTTGGTGTTCATCCAACTCATTGATGGATGACTCCATACAACTACGTCTTTTTCAATGCACTCTTATGGGTTCGACAACTAAATGGTACATCGAATTGTCAAGAGGTTTATTCAATGATTTCAATACCCTAGCCATGGATTTCCTGACACATTACCAACCACCAATACAATATGATACAAGAACGAAAATTTTAATTTCATTTAAACAATCCTCCTATACTCACATTTCATATTATATTCATGAATGGAGGAGGAGACGAGGATTAATTAAAGTTCCTCTTCCTGATCAATTATTTGTTGAGTGGTTCACCAAATCACTCATCAGTCCTATAACTCATGATGTGGCCATGGGGGGTGTCATCACTAAAGAATAGGCGATCAATCGTGCCCAATATTTAGATCTTGTTTATTTTCAAATGGGCACATTGTATGACTTGATCCGTGATGCTCCTTTCCCGTCTGCAAAT
Organism: Picea engelmannii; assembly: GCA_009831015.1. NCBI lineage: Eukaryota > Viridiplantae > Streptophyta > Pinopsida > Pinales > Pinaceae > Picea > Picea engelmannii. Next base: position 37,335 of record ML808499.1, on the reverse strand, counting down.
CCAACCCCAATGCTTCCGGTAGCATCTCATTCTGCTGACGGTGTGATTGACACTTTTCATACATAGACTTAGACCAAATAGGCCAATCATTCCAATCCCAAACCTACCACTACCAACGTACAAAATGATACTCCTCCTGCTGCCTCTCCCGATAAAACATCTGAGGTAAATATGGTCCAGTTTACAACTACCGACAAATCTCAAAATAATAAGAAAAGGAAGGGTAAGAATAAATAGGATAAAACTAATAATCAACAACGAGAAAAAGAAAAAACTCAACTTGCTGACGATAAAGAAAAGAGAAAACCTTGTTATCCTTGTCTTATTTGTGGCGAGGACCATTACACGAAAGATTGTCCGAGACGTGCATATGTTACTCGATTCCTCCAGGGAACCGGGACTCCTCCTACGCCTATTGTTTTGTCGTAACCTTTTCCTTCTCAATAATAGGCCCAATTGATTATTCATGACCAACCTTCTCCCTCTACCAGTTCTTATGTGCTCATGTGTACTACTTCCAAGAAAGATGATACTGTAGTGGCTACTTGAACCAAAGATTATTCTCCTTCTAAAGAGAAGGTTGAAGATCAACCTCTTGCATCGGCTCCGCATCCCAATGGTCCTCTTCATCTCGAACGACTTAATCCTGATACAATAATTATTCCACCTCCCAAAGGCGTCGTTCATAAGTCGTCATTCAACCCACATGCACGCGCAGCTCAAAACTATAGTATTGTAGAAGATCTTGCACATGCACCATTTGCAATATATTCCCTCGAAGTCCTTCAAAGTTGTCCTACTCAACGGAAGGCACTGTTAAAGGATATTGGTGAAATCGACCCTACTGATATGAATTTGATAATCTTTGATTTGGAAGATCACATCCCAAGACTCTCTCATCAATTAACTTTTCAAATACAATTAATTGTGGAAACAAATAATATTTTTCGAACAATTGTTGATGAAGGGGATTCGACTTGCATAATGTACGTTACCTATTGGAAAGCCATTGGATCTCCTACCCTTACCGAGTCACATAACACGTTAAAACATTTTAATGGTACATGGTAAAAACCTTATGGTGTACTTCCTGCATTATCTATTGCGTTAGAAGGAAAATCGATTACTGTTGAGGTCGAAGTGTTTGATGAACCTCTCGATTACAACCTCTTACTTGGCCGTAGCTGGATTGACGCTATGTATGCAATTGTCTCTACTCTTTTCTGTGTGATATGTTTCCCTCACCAAGGTAAAAGTTTTACAGTAGATAAAATTGCCTTTTTTAGTTCTGATTCATGTAGATTTTAACCTTGTACAATATTTACTGCAGACATATTTTCAGTAAAAGAACAGAAAATATACAATGGAAAATACAAACATTACACAGAGATGTTTCCCCTAGAAACCCAAACCGGGAAAACCAACATATTCTATATTCATTCATAGTGATACATTGTTTACAATAAAATATACATATAGGAGCCAACGCCATCCAAAACCCTAACCCAATGAATTGGATTAGTCAACAACCCTAATTTCTTAACCGAAAATAGAAAACCATCGGGAAAAAACCATGTGCTGAAAAACCACCCAAAAATGTGACATGTTTCGCAAGGCAATTTGTTTTTCTCGAGGGAACTGCCCCCGAACCCCCACGCGGGGGGATTTTTCCCATCTCAAACCCCCCTACACGCTCGGCGCAATGCAGACAATACTACTCATGCAAATAATATAACACATACCCAACATTATCCCACTTGTTGTTTTCTTTGCATACATGGGGTTACATGGTTAGATAGTCAACAATCCAAGGCACAAATGCCCATGGATCCTCTACATCGAGAGAACTTCTCAGTGCTCACAAATTTTGTGAATGAATCTGCAACATTATTCAAAGTGTCCACCTTCATCAACAATACTTTCTTTTCTTCAACCATGTCTCGCACAAAGTGATATTGAATATCAATATGCTTTGTCTTTGAATGACAATCCAGGTTCTTCGCCATAAAAATTGCACTCTAGATATCACAATCTATCCTTACAACTTGTTGTACCAACCCAATACCTGAACACAATATTTGTAACCATACCGCTTCCTTACTTGCATGAGTGCCTGCCATGTATTCAACTTTTGTAGTTGAAAGTGCCACTACAACTTGTCTTTTTCTCATCCAACTTATTGCTCCTCCAAACAGGTTAAACACATACCCACTTGTAGATCTCCTAAGATCCAGATCTCCAGCCCAATATGTATCCACAAAGCCATGTATATCCACCACTCTATCCAATATCGGTCTTCCTTGGTAGCACAATCCATAGCTAGCAGTGCCATGCAAATACCTGAAAACCCTTTTTACTGCTGTCCAATGCTCCTTCCCTGGTTTTGACATATATCTGCTCAAAACTCCCATTGCATGTGCAATGTACGGTCTAATACAGACCATTGCATACATAAAACTTCCAACTGCCCTCGCATATGGAACACGAGACATGTCCTCCTCCTCTTCATGTGTCTTGGGACGGTGATCCACATATAACTTTACACCAAGAGGAATAGGAACCTTTAACGGTTTACATTCCTGCATATTAAACCTATGCAATATTGTCTCGACATATTTTCTCTGATTTAACCAGAGTTTCCTCTTTTTCCAATATCTTTTAATTTTCATGCCCAAAATGAAATTTGAAGCACTGAGATCCTTCATGTCAAATTGAAAGGACAACTGAGTTTTCACATCCTAGATAATCTCCTTGTTATTTCCTATCAACAACATGTCATCCACATACAAGAACAAATAAATCAAACGATCACCAATTAATTTAAAATACACACAATGATCTTGTGAAGCCAAGTCCTAGCATATAAGTATCAAATTTTTGATACCACATCCTTGGTGATTGTTTTAAACCATACAGAGACTTTTTCAACTTGCATACCAGCTCCTTCTTTCCCTTCACATCAAATCCTTCTGGTTGCTTCATATAGATTTCTTATTCTAGATCCCCATGTAGGAATGATGTCTTCACATCCATATGTTCTACTTCAAAATAAAATGCAACAACAACATATAAAAAAAATCTTATAGAGGTTAACTTGGCAACATGAGAAAAAATATCACCAAAATCAATTCCCTCAACCTGGGAATAACCCTTTGCTACTAACCAAGATTTGTATTTCTCCACTTCGCCTTCTGCATTCAACTTCTTTTTAAATACCCATTTGCTGCCAATGGGATTTCTTCCAATTGGCAACTCCAGTAGATCCCAAGTCTCATTCTTATCCAAGGCTGCCATTTCTTCGTCCATGGCCTTTCTCCAGAGATTTCCATCCTTTGAATCCACTGCCTCCCTAACAGTTCTAGGATCATCATCAGTAATAGACAAAAGAAAATTTGAACATAAATCATATGGAGTATACCTTTCCGGTAGCCTTCTTTCTCGAACCGATTTCCTCAATACTGGAGTATGAGGATCTTCTTCTTCTAATTCCTGTTCTTTTGTAGAGTCTAATTCATCATCCTTTAAATCAAACCCTATTTTCTATGGTTCTTCCTTACTTGGTAGGACTTCCTGTTTAACAACATCCTTCATTTCTCTAAGTATCACATTTCAGCTATACACTACCTTCTTAGTTTCTGGGTTCCAAATCTTATAAACTTTGAGACCATCTTTATATCCAATAAAGATACACTTTTAAACCTTCTTATCTATCTTACTCATGTTTTCCTTTGGAACATGAACATATGCATCACAACCAAATACCTTGAGATGTGTGAGAGAAGGTTCTTTACCAGTCCATACCTCTTATGGAGTCTTGTCATCCAACACTGATGAGGGTGATCTGTTGACCAAGTAACATGCAATACCCACTGCCTCTACTCAAAATTATTTCCCTAATCCAACATCACTGAGCCTGCACCTTGCTTTTTCCATCAACGTCCTGTTCATCCTTTCTGCAACTCCATTCTGCTGAGGTTCTCCGCCATTATCTGTCCTCAACACCTTAATTCTTTTCTCTGTTTGATTATCAAAAAGAGCCTTAAACTCTTTAAACCTGTCAAAGACTTCAGATTTATTCCTGAGGAAATATATCCAAGTATTCCTCGAGAAGGCATCTATAAATGAGACATAGTACACATATTTTCCCAATGATGGGACCGACATAGGTCCAAAAACATCACTGTGAACTAGCTGTAAAATTCCTTCTTCCCTCGTTGCACCAGAGGGGAATCTTACCCGATTCTACTTCCCATATAGACAATGTTCACAAAAATCAAAATCCAGAGAGCAGTTAGACATACCTTCAACCATACCTTTACCATGTAGTAGTTGAAGGCCCTTCTCTCCGATATGCCCCAATATTTGATGCCACATCATAACCTTTTCTCCAGGAGATTGTAGGAGTTATTTCTTCTTCAACCTCAATATCATGAACAATGGAGATATTACACCTATCACTAATAGTGCTTCCTTGTAGCTTATATAGAGTTCCAAATTGAACTCCCTTCAACAACACCATTTCTCCTCGAACCATCCTGCATGTTTCCTTTTCAAATATCGTTTTTACCCTTGCATCGTTCATTTTTCTTACATAAATCAAATTTCTGGCCAAACTTGAGATGTGAAGAACTCTAGGAAGTGTTCTAATCCTTCCATCTACGAGCCTCAACTTGAATTTTCCTTGTCCTATGATTTTGGTTGTCAAATAATCACCTAAGAAAACATTACCTCCATCATACCTTTCATATTTGCAGAACCACTTCCTGTGGGGAGTCATATGAAATAATCCACCAAAGTCAACCAACCATGCCTCATGATATGCATGTGTGTTTGAATAAGCCAAGTACACATCCCCTCTTTATTCCTTGGAGGTATTTTCTTCTGTAGAAGGAGATTCTTCAGATCCCTTCTTTTTCTTAGCTTTGGATTTACACTGCTTCTTGTAGTGCCCTTCTTTTCCACATCTCCAACATACCTTTACAAAATTTCAGGGAGATTTAGATCTACCCTTAGACTTATATCTCCCAATTGAGAACTTAGATCTATTTCTTTCCTGGGAACGTCCTCTTGCAAATAATGCATCTGTGCTCTGTCCTTCCATATTCTTCTGTCTCATCTCCTCTGACAACAAGGATGAAACCACTTCATCAAAACAGTTTTATTACTACCTATGGCCACAACCATACTATCCCATGAGTCTGGTGAAGAACACAATAAACTGATACATTTATCTTCATCTGAAATTTTAATCTCAACATATACTAACTGACTTACCACAATATTGAAGACGTTCAAATGCTCTGCCACCGAGTCTCCATCTCTCATCCTCAGGTTATACAGTTTCTTTCTCAGGAATAGTTTATTCACTAGGGACTTAGAATGATACAACTTCACCAACTTATCCCATAAATCCTTGGCTGTAGCTTCCTCTCACACATTTAGTAATACTAAATTTGAGAGACACAGTCAAATTGTGCTTTTCTCCTTCTGGTCCAACTTTTTCCAGTCATTTGTTGAAGTTCCTGTAGGTGCAGTACCTGTACCTACCACGATTCACTGATCTTTTTCCACCAACATATCTTCCATATTGAGCTTCCACAACTCAAAATTTTTCCCATTAAACTTCTCGATCTCCATTTTCGAATTACTTGCCATTTCTTTTCACCTGAAAAATCATTATCACAGATCTTCCACTGTAACAAGGCTTATCATAGTCTCAAGCCAAACCCTTGACCACAAAGGCGTCCCCATGAAGCCAACAAAGTTATGATGCCAAATGTAGATTTTAACCTTGTACAATATTTACTGCAAACAAATTTTCAGTAAAAGAACATAAAATATACAATGGCAAATACAAACATTACATAGAGATTTTTCCCTTGGAAACCCAAACCAGGAAAACCAACATATTCTATATTCATTCATAGTGATACATTGTTTACAATACAATATAAATATAGGATCCAACGACATCCAAAAACCTAAACCAATGACTTGGATTAATCAACAACCCTAATTCCTTAACCGGAAATAGAAAACCTTTCCCAAGGATTTTTATTTTCTTGGGGGTGTTTCCCTTGAACTCCCGCACTGGGGTATTACTCCCCTTTCACCTCCCAAGGGGGGGCCTAGTGGCCCCCCCTCAAACCCCCCTGCGTGCCCGACGAAAAGCAGACACTACTACTAGTGAAAAGAATATAACAGATACCCAACAATTCACGCACTAGTAATGTTCCTTTCATAGGAAAAACACCTCCCAGTTACGAGAATGTCGGCGTGTGTATTTTTAAATATTCATCATTAATGAGAAATTTCCCCATTCCACCGCCTGATGTTCCTCCTCTCGTCACTTCTATCAATATGATTTCCACCGGTGTTGGCAAAACCCCTGAGTCATATGACCCTTGGATAGTGCCTAGCTTGGAATAATGTCATCGTTATGGAAACAAAATTACACTAAGTCCGGTCGAATTGGCTTATCGTGCTATTCAATCGACATCTCCTTCTTCTCACTCTCCCTTTGATACGTCTCCTAATCCATTTAATACGATTTTTCAAACTGATGAAACAATCATGACAATTATGTCTATGGAAGACACACCATGGGACGATGGACATCATCATTATATCCTCTTCCTCGAACCTGAGACTATAGAGAGTTATCGACGGATTTCGAATCCGTCAACGGTCATTAATCTCCCTCCAGTTTCAAAACCAACATGTGATGTTTTTTATAAAGGAAAATTGAGAAATATCTCACCAACTATACCTCTGGATATTTCGATCAAACCTGGAATTGTGGAAAATGTTCACATAGGTGCCTCATGTTCTCCCGATGAGATTCAAACTTACAAGTCCCTTTTCCAAGAATTTCATGATGTATTTGCTTGGAGTTATGAAGAAATTCCTGGAATTGACCCAGATATCGTTATACATGTGATCAAGACATATCCCGATGGTAAGCCTGACCGACGATGACTTCACCTAGTTCATACATGAAAAGATGTCACGATCAATATTGAAGTTGAAAAAATTCTTAAAGATGGTTTTATCTACCCTGTAGTACTGACTGATTGTGTTTCCAATCTTGTCCCGGTCATGAAGAAACAATGAACAATCCATGTGTGCGTTGATTATAGGGATATTAATAGGGCTTTCCCTAAAGATAACTATCCAACCCCTTTCGTCAACCAGATTGTCGATGGCTGCACCGAAAGAGAAATATTCTCTCCGATGGATGGTTTTTACGGCTATAATCAGATAAATATTTTATCCAAGGATCCATACAAAAATACCTTTATTTTTCCTTGGGGTACCTTCGCGTATTGTAAACTCCCTTTCGGTCTCAAGAACGCCAGTGTGACTTTTCAAAGAGCTATGTCTTATGATTTTCACGATATCAAGCATATTGTGCAACCATATCTTGATTATTTACCGGCGCATTATGTGCATCGTCAAGATCACCTGGCACAATTACGAGCTATTATCCTCCGATGTCAGTATTACTGTATACGATTAAATCCGCATAAATGTGTTTTTTGTGTGGATTCAGGCAGACTTCTAGGATTTATTGTTTTCACACATGGGATCATATTTGATTCGCTGAAGGTTGAATAAATAATCAATTTGCCTCCTCCTTCTACCTTACGCCAAATCCAAAGTTTGCAAGGGAAGGCAAAATTTCTATGACGATTCATTCCTAATTATGTTGAATTGAGGAAAGGTTTCACTTGAATTCTTAAGAAGGGTCATGATTTTGTGTGGGATGACACCGCTAACAAATCATTTGACACTTTGAAACTTGCATTAACCCACACACCACTATTATATCCCTTGGATTACAGGTGATATTACTTCCTATATATGGGTGCTTCAGATCACACCATCGCTATGGTTCTGGTCCAAGAGGATGATTCACAAGATGAACATGTCATTTACTATTTGAGTCAGAGTCTTACATCCACCGAAATCAAATACATGCATGCAAAGAAATTGGCCTTGGCAACTGTTCAAGCTGTCCAACATTTTTGTCACTATATTTTATTGCGCAAGACCACGATTATTTCTGATTGCAATCCTATGAAACATATTATTACAAGACAATTTCTAGGGGGAAAATACTCCAAATGGATTGTGATTCTCCAAGAGTTTTATTTGGAGTTTGAAAAATCCAAGTCAAAGAAATCTTTGGTCTTCGCTGAGTTAATATGTGACCTTCCCTCCGCTGATACAAAAATGTGGCAGAAGATTCTTTTCCTAATGAATCTCTCTTTTTGATCAGTTCATATGATATATGGTATGGAGACATAATCAATTATCTCCAAACCCAAACCTTCCGACCTGATGTATCTCATGTAGATCATCGTCGTATTTGGTATCAATCCCTCCAATATATTATTGAATCTTGATGATACCCTTCACCGTCATGGTATTGACTCATTGTTTCAAGGATGTCTGACCTATGATGAAGCCGCGAAAGTGCTAACTAACTGTTAATTTGGAGCATGTGGTGGTCATATGTCTAGGTATGCCACTGCCCAAAAGATCCTACGAGCTGGTTATTTTTGACCTTCACATTTCAAGGATTGCATTATCACAGTTCAGAAATGCCATGATTGTCAAACCTATAATAATAAGATTTGATCTCATCCTTCTCCTCTCTATCCTGTGGTTTCCATTGGTCCATTCATCAAATGGGGCATTGACTTCATGACACGTAACCCTTACTCGGTCGGGGGCATGGATACATCATTGTAGCGGTGGATTATTTCACTAAGTGGGCCGAGGCGATGCCTACATTTGATGACACCAGGAAAACTGGAACAATTTTCATATTCAATCATATCATCATTAGATTTGGTGTACCTCAAGCCATCATCACCGACCATGGAACCTATTTTCGCAATTTCATGATGTCTAAGCTAACTGATAAGTTGGGTTTACGACATGAAAAATCAATCCCTTATTATCCGCAGGCCAATAGTTGAAGCAATCAATAAATTTTTGACCACTATGCTTCGACAGATGGTGGGGATTCATAAGTCAAGTTGGCATTCAATGTTTTTTTCGGCATTATGGGCTTACCAAACATTAGTTAAATATGTTTAATGTTTCATGCCTTTCCAATTAGTGTATGGTATCAAAGTCGTCTTGTCAATTGAATGTGAAATTCCATCTCTGAAGCTAGCTGTCAAACTTCTCCCCAACACCACAGCTGAGGAAGAACGTCTGTTGTATTTAATGCAATTAGATGAGACTCATTGTGATGTTTTGTTAGTAATAGAAACCCAGAAGAAACACGTTAAGGATCAATACCAAACATGTTAAACCTCGTGTTTTTTTGAAGGCGATTTGGTTCTCCTTTATGACCAAGATCGTGACTTGTTGGGCGCAGGTAAATTCGAGCCCATGTGGCGTGGTCCTTATATCGTTAAACGAGTATTAGATAAAGGGGCTTACGAGATGGTTGATTACAATGGAATTCCTTTGGGTAAACCCATAAATGGGATTTACCTAAAGAAGTACCATGCTTAAAATGTTATGCATGAATGATTTGTACTTTAATGTATCATATTCTAGTGTGGTTTTTGTCGTTTTCATTTCTTCCCTCAAACTACTTACCTTGCCTTGTGCTTGGTTTCCAGATGTCGGCGTTCTCGCTGCCTTATATTGGATTTTCTGATGGGGCTAGTCGCAGTACTCAAAACCTTGTGTCTGTTGCATGGTAAATCTATGCACCTACAGACGAGTTGATAAGTCTACGTGGTATTTTCCTGGGTTGTGCAACTAATAACATTGCAGAATGTAGTGCAATCATTGAATTATTCACTGACGCCATTTCACTTGGAATCCGTCATCTAATTGTACAAATCAGTTCTCAACTTGTGGTGCCGCAATTAAGCAACATCTATTCCATCAAAAGTCATACAATATTACAGGTATACTTGAGAGTTTGCCTCTTGGAAAGGAGTTTTGATTACATTGAATATAAACACATTCCTAGATATCTAAATACATTAATAGATAACTTAGACAATTATGTTTTAGATAGTGTTGGCCCTTGGTTATGGAGGTAAGAAAATATTAAGGTAGAAAAGACGGAATGTGAATTGCGCGGAAGACATAGTGACTGATATTGGGTCGAAGTAAGTAGAAGAGTAGGAAAGACGGAGCGAAGTAAGAGAAAGCAAGTCGTTGGAAGAGGAGATAGAGGATGACAGATCATGAAGGAAGACAGACTGTGGACAACTCAGCAAGAGAAAAAAGCCACCGTTAGATGCTTTGGAGCACCACACGAGATGGAAGGAAAGACAGGCTGGAAAAGCCCTGAAAACGCAGGTCAAGTTGACCTAGGGTTTTGGTATCTAGGGTTTTGACACTTAGGTTTCGGCCTAAGGCCAACGGTGAGTCATTGTAATGTATAAATAAGAACCTAGATGAGGAAGGAGGGTTCAGTGAAGAGTTACAAGTGTGTTATTGTTATGAGTGATTATTGTTGTAAGAGAGAGAAGTATTGAGCAGTGAGGGACGTATGTATTGTAAGATCTTCAACTGGGTGCGAAGGTTAAACCTGCAGCTGGGTGCACATGGAAGGGAATCAGAGAGAGAGAGAGAAAAAGAGAGAATATCTTCTAGCTAAGAGCACAGATAGAACTGTATGCTTTCATCTAATATATTATAAAGCATAGTTTTGTGGACGTAGCCCTAGGGAGAGGGTGAACCACGTATATCTTGTGTTATGTCTGATTGATGCTATGTTCTTTTGCTTCTGTTATTCTGTTATTACATTATTGTGGTAGATTTGATACATAGCTTGTCTAGTAGGCTTAAAGGAGATAAGGAATAACTAGATTGCGGTGTGTTATTGTTCTGGATCCCCTTTGCATTCCTTCTGGTTGTAGACACATGTGTCCTACAACCCCCTATTGCTACTTCAGGTGAGACCGCATATACCTCGCAGGTGATGCCAAAAGGGCCAGTAGTTAGGGCTTGTTGGTGCACTCTCAAGTGTTGAACCTTGGGTCAACAAATGGTTTTGTTTCCGGGACTGAGATCTTCTTGAGGGAATGCCAAGGTGGTTTCCATCGAAGACAAAGATTCAGAAGTGGATAGAAGAACAAGAAAAGGAATTCGTAGAAGCCTAGAACAAAAAACCTAAGCTTAGCACCGAGGACTGGTTGGGAAGGTATATCTTTACTGATATACACAAGATTTTCTTTGGAGGGATTCATAAGAAGCTATACGAGTGGTTATCTAGATTAACAGATACCCAGTTCAAGATCAGATCTAATCCACCTGTGGTTTGGACATCATCGCTGATCAAGAAGGTTAAGAGAGTTGATAACGTCATGTCAAGAGCAGTAGATCACTGGTTTGATAGCACCATTGGAGGGTATATCACCGAGTTTTCTATTGACATAGTAGAGTCATATAGCCAAGTAGAGAGATATTTATTTAAAGGACATAGAGGAATTTTTTTACAATTTCTGAAGTTGAAGATCAAGATGCTATTGCATGAGAAGAATATCTCGAGGATACAATAGTGGGTCAGATTGAAAAGCTAATGTTCAAGAATTCAGACAGCGACAACGACGCAAAGGTCAGACATACGCACAGTGGAAGGACCTTAAGAGAAGTTCCTTTGGCGAACTTATTTAAGAAAGATCACAAACCTCTTCTACAGGAAGAAGGGTTTTATAGTGAAGAGGAGGATGAACTACTGAGTGAAGAACCTTCGGGGTCCATTGGGCCAAGTGAAGAAAACACTGAAGAACCTCGCCGAGAAGAGCCAAAAACTTTAGGAACTGCGCAAATCATTGAAGTAAGTACGATCACTCCTCCTATTGTTTCAACATCATTAAGTAGCCAGAGTAACTGAAGTTATCAGAGAACTGGTACAAGCGGTTCAACGCACACTCAGTCAGGAAACCTAGGAAGATCTATGGCAGATGAGATGAGGTTACCCACCTTTACGGGAGATGGATCTGAAGATTATGAGAATCATTGGTTCCTATGTGAAGCTATATGGAGTATTAAGAACATCACTGATGAAGCTGTTAAACGAGCTCAGTTTAGTACTACCCTGAGAGATCATGCACTAAGATGGTACATGAATTTTGTCCAAGTGGTTGTCCAGCCAAAACCGATGAACTAGATCAATATTGGGTTGATTGCAGAGTTCAAAAAACCCAAGTCGGAGTCACAATGCATTACAGAACTGAAATAAATTAATCAAAGAGTAGTTGAACCTGTTTGGGAGTTTGATGAGAGGTTTAAGACCTTAACATGCCATTTGAGTTTTCAGATCCCAGACGAACAAAACAAGGAATGGTTCATTTCCACCCTCCTACCACACATCATAGTTCCTCTGATGCAACAGAAGATCGCTTCGCAGGCAGAGGCACTGGAGATTTCCATGAAGTTAGAATCAACCCCCATGGGAGAATCCAGCTCAGGTATGAGTCAAATCTTGAGTCAGCTAACTAATTTATCTCTACAGGTCGAAGATATGAAGAAACACAAGGGAACATATAAAAGAGAAGATATCTGGTGTATTAGATGCAATTCAAAAGGCCATGACAAGGATCACTTTCCCCTACTTCATGAGTATTTGGAATCTAGAGCCCTAAGTCCTTTAAAGCAAGTTACCATGCCTTGGTGTGAGGTATGCAGAAATAGACATCGCCCCCGTGAATGCTATTACATGCAGAAATATGTTCAGACACCCGCAAATCTGTACTGCATGTTCTGCAAGTTGGTAGGGCATGATGATAGGGATTTTAGGGCCTATGACCTCATGCATGAAAGGTCAAGAGACATATACAAGATTCAAGGCGAAGCACAACAGGAAGGGAACACTATGCAATATAGTTCCCCAGGAAGAGGAAACTTCAACCCTCGTGGTGGATTCAAAGGAAGAGGACCGACAAGAGGTATGGGTCGAGGTAGAGGCCAGATCATTTGTTATAACTGCACATATCCAAGACATTTGGAAAGGGACTTCCAGAACCCTTGTACCACTTGCAGTTACTGCAAATCATTTGAACATGTCATAGAATATTGTCCTGCGCTGTTAGACAAACTTCAGGAAAGACGAGGAGGAAACCAAAAAGAACAACTAATCACAACAAAACCTCGTGGAGTGGATCCCAGAGTCACTGTTATCACTAGAGGAGGCGCTTCTACAGGAGAAGACAGAGCGACCCAAGGGAATACTATAGAACAATCAGTAGTCAGAAAAGATGCAGAGAAGACACAATATTTTTATCCAAAGAAAGAGAAACAAACATTTGAGGAAGCAACAAAATAATTCGGGAGAGACCAGGATTCTTCATCAAAGGCTTGACCAGAAGTAAGAGAATATGGAATGCCCCTGGCGTTTGATCAGTCCGCTTCGCCAAGAGAAGGAAAAGAGGTAAGTAAGCTCATGGGATTTTTATGTACTTGCATTAATTTTATAAGGGATGAGACACTGTACAAGAGCTACAAAACTTGAATAGACAATATGAGCTAGGAAAGGTAGATCCCTTGCTGAGTAAAGAAGTACACCAAATATCTAAAAAGAGAAGGACAAATAAAGAACTACACCTGAATGCTCAAATTGCAGAGTATGATATAGACTATGTGGTCCTCGACTTAGGGTCGGAGGTCAACGTCATGACGAAGAAGACCTGGGCACTGATGGGAAAACCTAAGTTGATCTATTCCCCCATCAGGCTTAGGATGGATATTCAACAAGCTGTGAGCCCCTTCGAAATACTGGAACATGTCCCTGTGGACATTGATGAGGTCAGAACATTTGTGGACTTCAAGGTAGTTGAGATAGTCGATGATAGTTGTCCTTACTCCGTGCTGTTAGGAATTGATTGGGATTTCAATAATTCGACTATGGTTGATTTAAAGAAAATAAGAATGACGTTTAAAGGTGATGGCCTTAGGGTCATCGCACCTTTGGATCCCGATGAAGGTCCCAGATAAACAGAGCCCATCAGAGAATAAGACTGTGCATACGAGTTAGAAAACATATACAAATTAACAGCCAGACATTGGGATTACATTAATCCTATAGCAGATGGGAATTTAAGTTGGTGAAGTGACAACACATGTTCCTTAGATTCAGACGAAGCATTAGAGAACTGGCAGAACAAAATGTATGAAGTATATACAAGGAGATGTGCTAGATTAACCAGAGTTCCCTGGATCGACACAACATTAAGTAACTTGCCCACCTTTGATGGTCTAAATCATTTAGAAGCTTTCTTCTTGGAATTTGAAGAAATTGTACCAATACAACAAATATTGTTGGCGCTGGATTAGGCCTTGAAAGAAAATCTAGCAATATGGTGGGGTACACACAAACACAACATTATAAATTGGGTACAATGTCGTACTTTTATGACATCACATTTTTCAGAAAAAGTAGAAGGTTGAGAAGTTAGGTACACAGGTCGAAGCTATCCAAAGGACCATGTGAGAAGTTGTGAGGAAGCCTCGAACAACATTCCTCAAGAGCAGTGGGTGCACAAATTCATCAACACACTAGACACAACCCCTATCAATTGGTACCGTCAAGCAGAACTGTGCCTCATCACTGCCAATTGGGAAGGTATGACTCAGAACTTTGTAACTACCTTTTTATTTGAAATCCAATATCCTATAGTGGATCAAGCGCTACAAATTGTGAGACATAAAGTATTTGAGGAAGCACCTAGCCTCCCTTTGGAATGAGAAGAGGACGAATGGACTGTGCCTCTTCAGAAATTGCAAGGTTGTTACAATATCAATGCTGATGAGGACGATGATCCTAGGAAAGTGAACATCGCCGAAACAGAAGGCCAAAGAGACATAGAAGGACCAGGAGTTGAGATACCTTTCATTGGACAACCAATTAAAATCAAGAAAGTCAATATTGGAACAGAGTAAACACCGAATCTTGCAAATGTTGGAGATTATTGGGATGTTGCTACTATTGATAAAATCACAAAGTTACTGCATGAATATTAGGACTTGTTTCCAAACAAGTTCACTGATATGAAGGGAATTAAAGGACCCATGGGAGAGATGAATATTCCCTTGAAGCTAGATGCAAGTCTAGTCAAACAGAGACCTTACATATTGAACCCTAAATATAAGGATAAAGTAAATATTGAATTAGACAGAATGTTGGAAGCATGAATCATAAAACTTGTTGAAGAGTCAGAATGGATAAGTCCTATGGTGGTGCAGGATAAGAAGACTGGAGAAATCAGGATTTGTGTAGATCTCAGGAAGCTAAATGATGCTTGTTTTCATGAACCATTTCCTACACCATTTATTGATGAAGTATTAGAAAATGTAGGAGGACATGAGGTCTACTCCTTTACCGATGGATTTTCGGGATACCATCAGATCAGGATTGCCAAGGAGGATCGGCATAAGAACACACATGCAACAGAATGGGGATCTTACCAGTACATAATGATGCCGTTGGGATTGAATAATGCACCAACCATATTTTCTAGGGTGGTGGTCGAAGCATTCAAGGAGTTTTTACATAAATTTCTGGAAGCATACTTTGATGATTGGACTGTTTTTAGTTTATTTAAAAATCATATTGAATGTTTAAGACTAATGTTGGATAAGTGCAGGCAATGTTAGATTTCCCTAAACCTGAAGAAGTGCATCTTCTTTTCACCCTTTGGAGTGTTGCTAGGCCATATTGTCTGTAAGTAGGGATTGCTCAAGATCCATCTAATATTGCCATTATAGTTGATTCTCCCCCTCCTGCGTTAGTCAAATAGCTACACCCTGCGATGGGACATACTGGATACGACATGAAGTTCATTAAAGGATATGCACAGATCACAACACCCATGGAGAAGATTTTGAAGAAAGACTGTCAGTTTCAATGGACAGAAGAATGCCAACAAAGCTTTGACACATTGAAACAAAAAATGGTTACTGCGCCTATTCTGGTTTTCCCATATTGGAGCAAGGAATTCCACGTGCATGTCGATGCATCTTCTATTGCATTAGGAGCCGTGTTAGCAAAACCAGGAGTAGGAGACATTGACCACCCGTTAGCCTTCGCTAGCAGGAAGCTATCAACAATTGAGATTAATTACACCACCACTGAGATAGAAGGGTTAGCCATGGTGTATGCACTGCAGAAGTTTCTCCACTACTTGTTGGGAGGACACTTTAAAATTTTCACTGATCACTCTGCACTGAAATACCTAGTCAACAAGCCAGTGTTGGTGGGAAGAATATGCAGATGGATTATTCTCTTTCAGGAATATGACTTTGAGATCGTAGTAAAACCAGGAAGGATGAACAAAGGACCTGACCACTTGTAAAGGTTGGAACATGGAGAGGAACCTACTATTTTGGAGGATACACTACCAGATGCACAGTTGTTGGCCATCAGGAAGGTTGATGATCACTTCGCAGAGATAGTTCAGTTCCTATTCATAGGCATAACACCTCGTGAATACACAATTATTTAGAAGAAACAATTGGTAGTGCACATTGCATATTTTTCAGTTATAGATGGACGACTATACAAGATGGGACCTGATGAGATATTGAGGAGATGTGTTATGGATGAAGAACAACCATTGATCCTCGCAGAATCTCATGAAGGCATCACAAGGGGACACTACACAGGAAAAGAAACAACACAAAAGGTTCTTAGAGCTGGCCTTTGGTGGCCTATCTTACACAGAGATGCTAAGGACTATCATAGAGCCTGTGATGTATGCCAAAGAGTTGGGAAATCCTCTAGAAGAGATGAAATTCCTTTAGCACCCCAACTAACCTTACAAGCCTTCAAGAAATGGGTCATTGACTTCGTGGGATCTATAAACCGACCAGGGAAGCGCGCAGGATCCAGATACATAATCACTGTGACAAAGTATTTGACCAGATGGGCCGAAGCAAGAGCAAATAGAGATTGTAGTGAAACTACAGCTGCGTGCTTCATATTTGATGAAATCATAACCAGGTTTGGATTCCCGAAGGTCCTTATGAGTGACCAAGGAACACATTTTAGTAATAAGACCATTGAAGCCTTGACTGAGGAATTTGCATTTCATCATCAGAAGAGCACACCCTACCACCCGCAAGCGAATGGGACAATTGAAGCATTCAATAAGATCTTGGAAAAAATGCTGACGAATATTTTCAGTGTGAATAGGGTTGACTGGGATTTAAGAGTACCCACAATACTATGGGCCTATAGAACCATTTGTAAGAAGCTAACAATGCAGACCCCCTTTAAGTTGGTTTATGGTCTAGAAACAATTGTGCCCATGGAATACTTAGTTTCTAGCTTAAGGATTACAACATTTACATATATGGATGAAATTGGCGCTGTTCAAGAGAGGCTTGCGCAGTTGGTTGAACTAGAAGAAGAAAGATTTATTGCAGGATTCCATCAGCAGATACAGAAGGAAAGAGAAAAGGCCTACCATGAAAGACACATCAAGAAGAAGGAATTTAAGCAAGGAGATCTGGTACTGGTATATGACAACAAATTCATGAAGCATCTATGGAAGTTTAGAACACATTGGCTGGGGCCATATGAGGTTGCCTATGTCATGGAAGGAAGAGATGTGCAATTGAAGACTTTGAATGGGGAATGGAAGGAAGGTTTGGCGAACAAAAACCGGTTGAAATTGTACTATGAAAACCAAATGCCTCACAACTCTCACTAAAAGCATAAGGAAAAGGGTCCAGGTACCGGGTGTAGTTGAAACTAGGTACCAGACACAGAAAAGACAATCTGCACACAGTGGGGGACGAGATAGAAGAAATTACATGTTTCTCTGCATAGCCTGAAGACGAAGCAAATCAGAAGGGTCAGATCTGAAGTGCCTTGGTATGAGTCACAGGTGAGTGTTGGGGGCCTTTTGGCCCTTGGTTATGGAGGTAAGAAAAGATTAAGGGAGAAAATACGGAATGAAAACTGCGCAGAAGACACAGTGACTGATACTGGGTCAAAGTAAGTAGAAGAGAAGAAAAGACGGAGAAAAGTAAGAGAAATCAAGTCGTTGGATGAGGAGATCGAGGATGACAGATCAACAAGGAAGACAGACCATGGGCAACTCAACAAGTGGAAAAATCCACCATTGGATGCTTTGGAGCATCGCATGAGAAGGAAGGAAAGACAGGCCGACAAAGCCCTAAAAACACGGGTCAAGTTGACCTAGGGTTTTAGACATCTAGGGTTTTGACACTTAGGTTTCGGCCTAAGGCAGTCGGTGACTCATTGTAATGTTTAAATAAGAACCTATATGAGGGAAGAGGGTTCAGTGAAGAGTTCCAAGTGTGTTATTGTTATTAGTGATTATTGTTGTAAGAGAAAGAAGTATTGAGCAGTGAGGGAAGTCTGTATTGTAATATCTTCAGCTGGGTGCGACGGTTAACCCTGCAGCTGGGTGTGCAGGGAAGGGAATCAGAGAGAGAGAGAAGAAGAGAGAAGATCTGCTAGCTAAGAGCGCATATAGAACTGCATGCTTTCATCTAATATATCGTAAAGCACAGTTTTGTGGACGTAGCCCCAGGGAGAGGGTGAACCACATATATCTTGTGTTATGTGTGATTGATGTTGTGTTCTTTTTCTTATGTTATTCTATTATTGCATTATTGTATTAGATATGAGACATAGCTTGTGCAGTAGGCTTAAAGGAGATAAGGAATAACTAGATTGCAGTGTGTTATTTTTCTGGATCCCCTTTGCATTCCTTCTGGTTGTAGACACTTGTGTCCTACAACCTCTTATTGCTACTTCAAGTGAGACTGCATCTGCCTCGCAGGTGTTTCCGAAAGGGATAGTAGTTAGGGATTTTTGGTGTGCTCTCGAGTGTTGAGCCCTGGGTCTTCCCCTGTGCCAACAGATAGACATTTGCACAATTTATAAATCTAAATGCAAACACATGAAGACAAGTAAGCCAGTAGAATTTTTTTGTATTATAACGCAAAAAGTTACAAAAAGTGTGTCCTGAGACCAAAATATCAAATAACATGGATTATTATACATATATACATCAAGGATGATTCTCATGATAACAAACTACTTCACGTGCTATACGACAGAGCAGTCGACCAATAGATGTTGAAACACCAACAATTTGGCATTGGTAATGACGATGCAAATCATCTACGATAATATCAAGGATGTCTAGAGTTAATCCCTCGAGGTTATGCTCAATATCCTTGAGATCCTCGGTCGCTACTTGATCTCGAACAACCACTGCACCTGCCTCCTGAAGTCTCTGGAACAAAGATGAACCCAGAAGTCTGGTAGGTTCCACATCTGCATTTGAAAGCATTTGATTAGTCTCAGATACATAATATAGAAATTTCATAATAAAAATTCTAAAAAAAATACACAATTAAAAAGTCTTTTTTACCCATGTCTCCCGAATGCGCACCCTCATGTAATGCTAAATCTGGATCACCATGGAAATCGGCCCCATCATAGGCATAATCCTCAATCATAATGAGTTGATCTCTCAGCCATTGGAAGAAGGTAGGCCCATATGTGACAATTAGAACACCACCATGA
>ML808498.1:115214-128651 GCA_009831015.1 Picea engelmannii | reverse complement strand
GAAGAACAAACCAAGGTGACCAATGAAGGCAGCGTGCAAATTGTGTACATGGACAGAGCATCAGGCGAGGATGATCCCGAAGCTACCCACGTAAAGACGCTCGCTGCTGTTCTCGGCAGGTACACACAATACCCATTTGGGGATTCTGTTTCTCTTTCGCAGTAATTCAAAATTTTGCCCCCTAATTCAAAATTTAGCTCTGTTTCCATTTCCGGTGGAGATGAATGTGTAGAATTCACTTGGTTAGCATCCCATTAAAATTGTATTGAATTTTAGTCATATTGGCACGAAATGGTGGTTCTTGGTAAAGTTGATGTGCGTTACTCTGAAAATATGTGTTGTTCACCGGGATTTTGCAGATACCCCTTTGATCTGGATTATGCGTTGGGTTTACAATGGATCTGGTTCCTGGGTTTGTTTCACGCAGTAGTCTTAGGTGTCAATCAACTGTGTTTATTTAGCTTTTTATCTGTACCGTCCTACCATTCCATCCCAATGCTAGTAAGAGATGTCTTTTTGATGTGGATTCTGAGAGGTGATCTAGCTGAAGAATAAGGACGATCGCAGAAGCAATTAAGCCAGAAAATAATCTAGAATTTAGTAATAAGAGGTTATTTTAGGAGGTCAAAAAACTCTTCTTTAAACCCTCTTTTCCAAGGGTGATTTTGACTTTGAGCTGACAAAGCCCAAGGCTCACCATGGTTTGGGATGTCTGCACCCGCAGGGTATGAGTTTTTTATCACGATGATCTATCACTTGTAGTAGTCATGGTGACCTAGGGCAGATTGCAAATCACCCTCTCTAAAATGTTCCAACAAAATTGCTTGAAAATAAGCGGAGGTCGTTGAACGGAAAAAAACACATTCTTCTGGTCCTGTATGCTTTGAACAGAGGGTAGGCCCTACCTATACATATCTGCTTAAAAGCCTTGGTGTGGATTTTTTGAAGATACAAGAACCCCACTAGGTTGAAACATAGAAGGCAAACCGTAAGCTGTTATGAACCGATGCAATTTTTTTCAAAGTGTGTGCCCAAAAAAAATCTAGGCGCAGCCTACATCATTTTGGTGTCGAAGGGGTGCCTAAGGTATATCTAAGCTAACCACAAATTCACAAAGGCTGTATGCAGTATTACTGTGGTGTAGAAGGTGCGGCTTGGTGATGTGCTACTGGAAATAAACATGATCGTCATCTTTCCTTATTTATCACTATAAACTTATAAAGGGTCCAGGACCTTGCAAAGAATATAATATGGAAAAAACTTTATTAGCTGCCCTCGAAGAACATACATCTCCGTTGATAGCCCCTCACATAAAGCATAGAGTTAGTGATGCAATCTCGAGTAGAAAGTGCATATTTCGTGACGATGTCAGTAGAGGGACTTCCTAATGTTAGATCTACCGTCTGGTACCCCTTTTTAGAGGTTTCTGCCTCGCAAATTTATGCCAATTCTTATGTTTTGAGCTCCATTTTTTATCTAATGGTAAAAATGGGTAGTGGAAAGAATTAATAATCTATGAACATGAAACCAGGTGTCTTTTCCTTGTCCATCAACAACTGCCAGTTGTGTATAAGCGAGCTCCTCCTTAAAAAAAGGCAAGTACATCTAATACTAGTGTCTGAAGAAAGTTTGAGAGTGAATCCCTTTCCCCTGGTCCTGTGATAGATCAAACTTCAAAAGATGAAGTGCTCTGTAGTCCCAACTTTCCATTAGCAAAGTCTTAAAATATGTAGATATTTGCGATTGTGATGCTTTTCCTTCGTTTAAAGTTGATGTTAGCAGTTCTGATCTGCGTTTGAGGAAATCTTAGAACATGTGGCTCATATTGTCAAAAGCAGCCGAACAGATAATGACCTTATCAAGTACATAGACATAATTCTCA
This sequence comes from Picea engelmannii, assembly GCA_009831015.1. Lineage (NCBI taxonomy): Eukaryota > Viridiplantae > Streptophyta > Pinopsida > Pinales > Pinaceae > Picea > Picea engelmannii. The sequence continues at coordinate 126,769 of ML808498.1, read as the reverse complement.
GCAAAGAAGTATAGTTATGACCTGAGAGTTTAAGAGGAATATCAATAATCCAAGTGTCATGATCATACCTTGCATTGATGTTATTGTTAATTTTCTCTTAAAAAACAGAACCTAGTTGCAGATTTGAATAAAGAAAAAGAAGAACTTAGCTTTCTAATACAAAAATCTGAACATGCTGATTTCTTAACACTCTAAATGCAGTGGAAATAAACTCATAAAGACACACGCATTCATACACAGAAAACACAGTTATTTTTGGTCAAATGACCCCGGAAAAACCCAACTGGGAAAACCAGTCTTCTGCTTGGTGATTTTTATTATTTCAGGAAAGAGCAAACTCAGAAATTTTACATCAGCTAATCAGAAAAAATTATCTGAGGAAAAACCTCTGCCTTCAACAAATTTTCAACCTTCTCCCTCACCCAAACTCTTCTTGCTTGGCTGCTGGTGCGCCGTACGGCCTGTACGACCCAGGCCGCGCGACCCTCTTGCTGGGCATACCATACGGACTGTACGGTCTGCTGGAACGGACCAGAAATGGCTGGTTTGCTTGCTGGGTGCAGGAAATATGTTGGCTGAGCAGGAAATGGAGGCGCTCCTTCTGCCCTTGCTGAAGCTACTCTGATGCTGAAGCTTCTCTCACACTGTGGCTGCTCTCTTCACCAAGTCGAATAGCGCACAATGAGGCTCCAAAACCCTACTTCTCCCTTAGCAATTCGAATTGGGCCCACCAGTCATCTCAATGGCTGAGATTAGATTTGAATGGAGGGCCCGGATCAAAAGCTTTGTGACTATAAGAAAAAATAATTTTTCCTAAGTCACTTAAGTGCAGAAACAAAAATTAAGTTTGGGCCTCTCTTGGTGGGTCCCCCTGCCAGATTTGGTGCACCTCAAATCTAGCAAACCTTTCCAAATCCAACTCCAATTTTAACACTCCCTCTTAGAGAGGAAGGTGTTCTGCACTACACCAAGTTTATCTCTAAAGTACACAAAGCTTGACCTTGGCATTGCATTGGAAAAAATATTTGTTGTCTACTCTCCTGTTGGTAAGTACTGGAGTTTAATCTTTCCCTTTTGAACATAGTCTTTGATGTGATGGTACCTGATCTCGATGTGTTTGGAGCGGTCATGAAACATTGGATTTTCAGAGAGCTTAATGCAGCTCCGATTCTCATAGTGTATGACTGTGGGCTCCAATCCTTGGTCAAAAAGTCCCACAAGTAGCTTCCTCAACCAAATAGCTTCGCAGGCAGCCATATACTCGGCCTCAGCTGAGCTCAGTGCAACGAATATTTGCTTCCTGCTGAACCAGGGAACAACGACTAACCCAACATTGAAAGCACACCCTGAAGTGTTTTTCCGATCAATAGAACCTCATGCCCAATAAACATCGGTGAAGCCAACTTCACACCATCAACTTGTCTGTACCATAAACCATAATTTGATGTGCCCCGGAGATATCGTAACACATGCTTGGCAGCAACCCAATGTAGCTTGGTGGGTTCTACCATGAATTGGCCCAACTGGTTAATTGCAAAACATATGTCGGGCCGTGTGTTAGTGAGATACATCAACGACCTTATGAGTTGCCTATATAAAGTAGCATCACCCCTCTCGACTCTTTAAGAGTCCACCTTCTTCTAGTTGGTGACTAAAGGAGTGGCCATGGCCCTGCAATCCTGCATGTGAAATCTCCTGAGAATTTGCTTTGCATATCTGCCTTGTCTCAAGAAGCTCTCACCATCACCCTGCCAAACCTCCAATCCAAGGAAATAGTGCATCAACCCTAAATCCGTCATCTCAAACTCATGTGCAATGTCCTCCTTGCAATCCTGAATCAAGTTGTTTGCTCCTGTCAATATCAAGTCATTTACATAGAGAACAAGAATGAGAGGTTGCCCCTTAACTACTATGTAGTAGAGGTTTGGATTCGCCTCACTCTTGGTAAAGCCCAATCTGAAAAGGTAGCTGTCAATGCGGGCGTACCAAGCCCTCGGTGCCTGCTTGACCCCATAAAGAGCTCTCTTCAGTCTGCAGACATGCGTGTCTCTGCTGAAGGTCTCAAACCCCTCAGGCTGCTCCACATAAATCTCCTCCTCAACCATTCTGTTAAGAAAGGCGGTCTTAACGTCCATCTGGTGGACTTTCCACCCCATCTGTGTTGAGATAGCCAATATAACTCTAACATACGAATACCATGCAAGAGGTGCAAATGTCTCATCATAGTCGATACCCTCAACTTGTGAGAACCCCTTGGCCACGAATCTAGCCTTGCACTTCTCCACACTCCCATCAACCCCCTATTTGATCTTGTAAACCCAACATGAGCCAACCATAGACTTGCCCTCTGGTCTGGGCACTATCTTCCACACATCATTGTGCATGATAGAGGAATATTCCTCTGCCATGGCATCTCGCCAAAGATGCTGGCAAGTTGCCCCCTTATAAGAAGAAGGCTCTGAGTCTATCAACTCAGTCATAAGTGCCAAACAACCTGTATACCTCTGTGGAGTTCTGCTCTGTCTGAATGTAGAGGTGGGAGGCTCACTCTCTCCTAAGCCTCTCTGATCAACTGATCTGCCCACTTGACTCATCTTCTCCCTGAACTGGGTGTCACTGGTTGTGTGGGCTCCCCATGCTCCTCTCTCTCCTCTCCAATCTTCTCCTCATCATGCTGCTCTGCCTGTCTCACATTTGGTTGAATAGGTATCTGGGGGCTGGCTGAGCCTCTTGCTTGGGAGCCTGCTGCTCCTCATCCTCTGAGGTTGACTGCTCATGATCCAGGGACTTCCTGAGAGCCTTACCCTCCTCAAACCTGACATCACGCCTGATCACTATCCTCCTAAGTGTTGGCACATACACCCTGTATGTCTTGGTTGTTTTGTTGTAGCCTACAAATATTCCCTTCACTGCAGTGGGCTCCAACTTCTTTCTACTCTCCGAAGGTACATGGCAGTAAACCAAACTGCCAAAGATCTCGAAGTGAGAAACATCAGGCTTCTTGCCTGTGAAGGCCTCCTCCGGTGTGGCCTTGCCTAGCACCTTGTGCGGAGTCTGGGTTTGTAGAAACATTTTTGTGTTGCATGCCTCGGCCCAGAGGAACATGGGCAGGCCTTGGTCATGCAGCATGGCCTTAGCAACACCCACTATGCTGCGGTTCTTGCGCTCAACTACCCCATTTTGCTGAGGATTATGGGGTGTTGTAAGCTCTATGTTGATGCCCTCTTTGGCACACAAGTCCCTGAAGGCATTGGAGATGTACTCCCCTCCGTTATCTGACCTTAAGGCTTTTGTCTTCTTGTTGGTATGGTTTTCAACTAGGGCATTCAACTCTACAAACCTGGACAACACTTCATCTTTGTTTTTCATAAAAAATATCCAAGTCTTACGAGAATGGTCATCAATAAAAACAACATAATACCTGAAACCACGAAGGGATGGAGAAGAGAATGGTCCACAAACGTCCGAGTCAATCAACTCCATTAAGCCCTTGGCCTTGTCATCTCTGCTGGGATAGGAACTTGGAAGTCTTGGCATACTTGCCAAGAGTGCAGCCCTTGCACACCTCATGAGAATCCACGCTGCATGGTGGCATTCCTGTGGCTATCTCCCCCAAAATATTCAACGCCCTATGGTGTAAATGACCCATATGCCTATGCCATAGCTCTGCTAGCTCACGACCTTGCTGGCTGTCCTTCTTGCTGTTTAAAGATGCAACAACCACAAACTGGAGCTTGTAGAGGGTTTTCTCCCTAACTACAATTTGCACTGTTGTCTTGGAGTTGGGAGGCTTCAAGAGGACCCTCCTCTTTGCCAAAAAGGACTTCATAACCCAAGTCTTCAAACACTAAAATAGACACCATATTTTTCTTCAGCTCTGGAACATATAGAACATCTCTGAGAGGGGTTTTCCAGACTCCCTCTCAAATTTAACAACACCTATGCCTTGGGCTTGGTATTTACCATTATCTCCCAGCTCAATATTGAACTGCATGTGCTTTTCTGTTAGTTGGCTAAAATAGTTTTTGTTCCCTGTCATGTGGCAAGAAGCCCCACTGTCAATAAACCATGTGGTACTGGTCACAGAGTTGGCCATGCATACAATAAATGAGAAGTCCTCTTCAAAACGAGATGAGAGCTCCTCTATTTCTGCTGAGGCTGCAAATTGGCCCTTCTTGGGCCCCTTCTTGCACTGAGGACACTTAGTGCATAGTGCCCAAGCTGATGGCATTGAAAACACTTTACTTTGTTGAGGTCTTTCTTGGGTTTTCCATGTCCCTTAGAGCTGGACTCGGCCCCTCCTGATCCCTTCTTGCTCTTGGGTTTGCCCTCTTTACCAGCTAGGGAGAAATTTTCTTCATCGACATCTTGTTTGACATGAGACCCAGATTAGGTTTGTTTCCTAACCTCCTCCTACACACAGTCACTTCATAGCTGCTCCCAATCTGGAAGCTTTTCTTTGCCAGTGACTGCATCTATGAAGTTTTCCCATGTCTTGGGAAACCCCAATAGTGCAAAACTGACCATATCTCTGTCTAGGACTGTTTCCCCCACCCCTGCAAGTTTGTCCTTGACTTGGGTAAATTTGGTGAGGTAGGAAACCACTAATTTGAACTTTGCCATCTTGATATTTCTTAGCTTGTCTCTGAGCACAAGCTTCCTAGCTTTGCTTGTGCCCTCGTATAGTCCAATGATGGTTGACCACATCTCCTTAGTTGTCTTTTTGCCTGAAAGGTGAGGTATGATGTGGTCCTTGACTCCCTCAAGGATAATCCTTTTGGCTTTGACATCCTTCTTGTTGTGCTGGGCCAACTGCTGAGGATCTACTGGAGTGGTTGGTGGGTTTTCCACAAATTCCCAAACTCCCTGGTCCTAAAAAACAACTCCTATTCTTTCTCTCCAAGAACAAAATTTTGAGGCCCCATCAAGACGGTCTTCAAACCTCAGTCCTACATAGACCATTATGTTGTCCAAGTGCGTAGACTGTGATTTTTCTTGCCAGAGACCCTAGCGTACCAGTTGGGTCTAACTCTCTTGGCTGAGAACCTGTTCCTGAAGTCTAAACAATGAATGTTGGTTTTTAATCAAAGGCAAGGCTCTGATACCATGTTAATTTTCTCTTAAAAACCAGAACCTAGTTGCACATTTGAATAGATAAAAAGCAGAACTAAGCTTTTTAATATAAAAATCTGAACATGTTGATTTCTTAACACTCTAAATGCATTGGAAATAATCTCATAAAGACACAAGCATTCATACACAGAAAACACAATTATTTTTGGTCAAATGACCCTGGAAAAACCCAACTGGGAAAACCGGTCTTCTGCTCGGTGATTTTTATTATTTTAGGAAAGAGCAAACTCAAAACTTTTACATCAGCTACTCAGAAAAACTTATATGAGGCAAAGCCTCTGCCTTCATCAAATTTCTAGCGTTCTCCCTCACCCAAACTCTTCCTGCTTGGTTGTTGGTGCGTCGTACGACCTGTACGACCCAGGTCTTGCGACCCTCTTGCTAGGCACACCGTACGAGCTGTATGGTCTGCTGGCTCGGACCATAAATGGTTGCTTTGCTTGTTGGTTGCAGGAAATATGTTGGTTGAGCAGGAAATGGAGGTCGTACGGCTCGTTCTGCCCTTGTTGAAACTGCTTTGATGCCGAAGCTGCTCTCACACCGTGGTTTCTCTCTTCACCAAGTCGAATAGTACACAATGAGGCTCCGAAACCCTACTTCTCCCTTAGCAATTCGAATAAGGCCCACCAGTCATCTCAATGGATGAGATTAGATCTCAATGGAGGGCCTAGATCAAAAGCTTTGTGACTATAGTAAAAAATAATTTTTCCTAAGTTACTTATGTGTAGAAACAAAAATTAAGTTTGGTCCCCTCTTGGTGGGTCCCCTTGCCAGATTTGGTGCACCTCCAAATCTAGCGAACCCTTCCAACTCTCACTCCAATTTTAACACTCCCTCTTAGAGAGGAAGGTGTTTTGCACTACACCAAGTTTATCTCTGAAGTACACAAAGCTTGACCTTGGCATTGCCTTGGTCAAAATATATGTTGTCTGCTCTCCTGTTGGTAAGTACTGGAGTTTAATCTTTCCCTTCTGAACACAGTGTTTGATGTGATGGTACCTGATCTCGATGTGTTTGGAGCGGTCATGAAAGACTGGATTATCAGAGAGCTTAATGCAACTCCGATTGTCATAGTTTATGACTGCGGGCTCCAATCCTTGACCAAAAAGTCCCACAAGTAGCTTCCTCAACCAAATAGCTTCGCAAGCAGCCATATACTCGACCTCAGCTGAGCTCAGTGCAACGGATCTTTGCTTCCTGCTGCACCAGGAAACAACGATTGACCCAACACTGAAAGCACACCCTGAAGTGCTTTTTTCGATCAATAGAACCTCCTGCCCAATCGACATCGGTGAAGCCTTGAAGCTTCGCACCATCAACTTGTCTGTAACATAAACCGTAATTTGTTGTGCCCCAGAGATATCGTAACACATGCTTGGCAGCAACCCAATGTAACCTGGTGGGTTCTACCATGAACTGGCTCAACTGGTTAACTGCAAAACATATGTCGGGTCGTATGTTAGTGAGATACATTAACGACCCTATGAGTTGCCTGTATAAAGTAGCATAGACCCTCTTTGCTCTGCTAGAGTCCACCTTCTTCTAGTTGGTGACTAAAGGAGTGGCCATGGCCCTGCAATCCTGCATGTAAAATCTCTTGAGAATCTGCTCTGCATATCTACCTTGTCCCAAGAAGGTCTCACCATCACCCTTCCAATCCTCCAATCCAAGGAAATAGTGCATCAATTCTAAATCCTTCATCTCAAACTCGTGTGCAATGTCCTCCTTGCAATCCTGAATTAGGTTGTCTGCTCCTGTCAATATCAAGTTGTCTACATAGAGCACAAGAATGAGAGGTTGCCCCTCAATTACTATGTAGTAGAGGTTTGGATCTGCCTCACTCTTGGTAAAGCCCAATTCGAGAAGGTAGTTGTCAATGCGGGCGAACCAAGCCCTCGGTGCCTGCTTGAGCCTATAAAGAGCTCTCTTCAGCCTGTAGACATGCATGTCTCTGCTGAAGGTCTCAAACCCCTCAGGCTGCTCCACATAAATCTCCTCCTCAACCACTCTGTTAAGGAAGGCGGTCTTAATGTCCATCTGGTGGGACTTTCCACCCCATATGTGCTGAGATAGCCAAGATAACTTTGACAGACGAATATCGTGCAACAGGTGCAAATGTCTCATCATAGTCGATACCCTCAACTTGTGAGAACCCCTTGGCCACGAATTTGGCCTTGCACTTCTCCACACTCCCATCAGCCCCCTGTTTGATCTTGTAAACCCAACGTGAGCCAACCACATATTCGCCCTCTGGTTTGGGCACTATTTCCCACACATCATTGCGCATGATAGAGGAATATTCCTCTGCCATGGCATCTTGCCAAAGCTACTGGGAAGCTGTCTCCTTATAAGAAGAAGGCTCTGAGTCTATCAACTCAGCCATAAGTGCCAAACAACCTGTATACTTGTGTGGAGGTCTGCTCTATTTGAATGTAGAGGTGGGAGGCTCAACTCTCTTCTGAGCCTCTCTGATCAACTAATTTGCCCACTTGACTCGTTTTTTCCCTGAACTGGGAGTCACTGGCTGTATGGGCTCCACATGCTCCTCTCTCTCCTCCCCAATCTTCTCCTCATCATGCTACTCTACTTGTCTCACTACTGGTTGAATAGGTGTCTGCGGGGTTGGCTGAGCCTCCTACTTGGGAGCCTGCTGCTCCTCACCCTCTACTGCTTACTGCTCATGCTCCAAGGACTTACTGAGAGCCTTACCCTCCTCAAACCTAACATCACACCTGATCAGTGTCCTCCTAAGTGCTAGCACATACACCTTGTATGCCTTGGCTGTCTCACTGTAGCCTACAAATATGCCCTTCACTACAGTGGGCTCCAGCTTCTTCCTGCTCTCTGAAGGTACATGGTAGTAAACCAAACTGCCAAAGTTCCTGAAGTGAGAAATATTAGGCTTCTTGCCTGTGAAGGCCTCCTTCGGTGTGGCCCTGCCGAGCACCTTGTGCGGACTCAGGTTCTGTAGAAACACTGTTGTGTTGCATGCCTTGGCCCAGAGGAACATGGGCAGGTCTTGGTCATGCAACATGGCCTTAGCAACACCCACTATGTTGTGGTTCTTGCGCTCAACTACCTCATTTTGCTGACGATTATGGGGTGTTGTAAGCTCTCCCTTGATGCCCTCTTTGGCACACAAGTCCCTGAAGGCATTGGAGATGTACTCCCCTTCGTTATCTGACCTCAAGGCTTTTATCTTCGTTTTGGTCTGGTTTTCAACTAGGGTCTTCAACTCTACAAACCTGGACAACACTTCATCTTTGTTTTTCATAACAAATATCCAAGTCTTACGAGAATGTCATCAATAAAAAGAACATAATACCCGAAACAACGAAGGGATGGAGAAGAGAATGGTGCACAAACGTCCGAGTGAATCATTTCCAATATGCCCTTGGCTTTGTCATCTCCTCTGGGATAGGAAGTCTTGGCATACTTGCCAAGAGTGCAGCCCTTGCACACTTCATGAGAATCCACGCTGCATGGTGGCAGTCCTGTGGCTATCTCCCCCAAAATCTTCAGCGCCCTATGGTGTAAATGACCCATCTGCTTATGCCATATCTCTGCTAGCTCACGACCTTGCTAGCTGTCCTTCTTGTTGTTCAAAGTTGCAGCAGCCCCAAACTAGAGCTTGTAGAGGGTTTTGTCCCTAACTCCAATTTGCATTGTTGTCCTAGAGTTGGGAGGCTTCAAGAGGACCCTCCTCTTGCCAAAGAAGACTTCATAACCCATGTCTTCAAGCACTGAAATAGACACCATATTTTTCTTCAGCCCTGGAACGTATAGAACATCTCTGAGATAGAGAGGTTTTCTAGACTCCCTCTCAAATTTGACAACACCTATGCCTTGTGCTTGGTATTTGCCATTATTTCCTAGCTCAATATTGAATTGCATGTCCTTTTTAGTTCACTGGTTGAAATAGTTTTATTCCCTGTCATGTGGCAAGAAGCCCCACTGTCAATAAACCAGGTGGTACTGGGCACATAGTTGGCCATGCATGCATTAAATGAGAAGTCCTCTTCAAAATGAGATGAGAACTTCTCTATATCTGTTGAAGATGCAAATTGGCCCTTCTTGGGCCCCTTCTTTCGTTGAGGACACTTAGAGGCATATTGCCCAAGCTGATGGCACTGAAAACACTTTACTTTGCTGAGGTCTTTCTTGGGTTTTCCATGGGCCTCAGAGCTCGACTGGGCCCCTCCTAAGCCCTTCTTGCTCTTGGGTTTGCCCCCTTTATCAGCTAGGGTGAAATTTTCCTCATCAACATCCTGTTTTACATAAGACCCAGATCTGGTTTGTTTCCTAATCTCCTCCTGCACACAGACACTCCATAGTTGCTCCCAACCTGGAAGATTTTCTCTGCACTGACTGCATCTATGAATTTTTCCCATGACTTGGGAAACCCCAATAGTGCAAAACTGACCATATCTCTGTTTGGGACTATTTCCCCCACCCCTGCAAGTTCGTCCTTGACTTGGGTAAATCTGGTGAGGAAGGAAACTAGTGATTCGAACTTTGCCATCTTGATATTTTTCAGCTTGTCTCTGAGCACAAGTTTCCTAGCTTCACTCGTGCTTTGGTACAGTCCAATGATGGCTGACCACATCTCCTTAGCTGTCTTTTTGCTTGAAAGGTGAGGTATGATGTGGTCCTTGATTTCCTCAAGGATAATCCTTTTGGCTTTGGCATCCTTTTTGTTGTGCTGGGCCAACTATTGAGGATCTACTCGAGTGATTGGTGGGTTATCCACAAATTCCCAAACTCCTCGGTCATCAAAAACAACTCCTATTCTTTCTCTCCAAGAACAGAAATTTCAGGCCCCATCAAGACGGTCTTCAAACCTCAGTCCCACATAGGCCATTTTGTTGTCCAAGTGCGCAGACTATGATTTGTCTTGTCAGAGACACTAGCGCATCAGCTGGGTCGAACTCTATTGGTTGAGAACATGTTCCTGAAGCCGAAACAATGAATGTTGGTCTTTAATCAGAGGCAAGGCTCTGATACCATGCTAATTTTCTCTTAAAAACTAGAACCTAGCTGTAGATTTGAATAAATAAAAAGCAGAACTGAGCTTTCTAATACAAAAATCTGAACATGCTGATTTTCTTAACACTCTAAATGCAGCGGAAATAAACTCATAAAGACACAAGCATTCATACACAGAAAACACAGTTATATTTGGTCAAAGAACCCCGAAAAAACCTAACTAGGAAAACCAGTCTTCTGCTTGGTGTTTTTTATTATTTCAGGAAAGAGCAAACTGCTAAATTTTAAATTGGCTACTAAGAAAAACTTATTTGAGGCAAAACCTCTGCTTTCAGCATATTTCCAGCCTTCTCCCTCAGCAAACTCAGAAATTTTAATTCAGCTACTAAGAAAAACTTATCTGAGGCAAAACCTTTGCTTTCAATATATTTCCAGCCTTCTCCTTCACCTAAACTTTTCCTGCTTGGTTGTTGGTGCTACTAAGAAAAACTTATTTGAGGCAAAACCTCTTCCTTCAGCATATTTCCAGCCTTCTCCCTCACCCAAAATTTTCCTGCTTGGTTGTTGGTGCATCGTACGACATGTATGACCTTGCAATACGACCCAGGCTGCGCGAACCTCTTGTTGGGTGCACCGTATGGACTGTACGGTCTGATGGCACGAACCAGAAATGGCTGGTTTGCTTGCTGGTTGTAGGAAATATGCTGGTTGAGCAGGAAATGGAGGTCGTACGGCTCGTTCTGCCCTTGTTGAAGCTGCTCTGATGTCGAAGCTGCTCTCACACTGTGGCTGCTCTCTTCACCAAGTCGAATAGTGCACAATGAGGCTCCAAAATCCTACTTCTCCCTTAGCATTTCGAATTGGGCCCACCAGTCATCTCCATGGCTGAGATTAGATCTGAATGGAGGGCCCAGATCAAAAGCTTTGTGACTATAGGAAAAATTAATTTTTCCTAAGTCGCAGAAACATAAATTAAGTTTGGGCCCCTCTTTGTGTGTCCCCTTAATTTTTCCTAAGTCACAGAAACATAAATTAAGTTTGGGCCCCTCTTGGTGTGTCCCCTTACCAAATTTGGTGCCCCTCCAAATCTAGCAAACCCTTCCAACTCTAACTCCAATTTTAACACTCCCTCTTAGAGAGGAAGGTGTTCTGCACTACACCAAGTTTATCCCTGAATTACACCAAGCTTGACCTTGGCAATGCTTGGTCAAAATATTTGTTGTCTTCTCTCCTGTTGGTAAGTACTGGAGTTTAATCTTTCCCTTCTGAACACAGTCTCTGATGTGATAGTACTTGATCTCGATGTGTTTGGAGCAGTCATGAAACACTGGATTTTCAGAGAGCTTAATGCAGCTTTGATTGTCACAGTGTATGACTGTAGGCTCCAATCCTTGACCAAAAAGTCCCACAAGTAGCTTCATCAACCAAATAGCTTC
>ML808498.1:89581-115114 GCA_009831015.1 Picea engelmannii | reverse complement strand
TTTTGAGTTTGCTCTTTCCTAAAATAATAAAAATCACCGAGCAGAAGACCGGTTTTCCCAGTTGGGTTTTTCCAGGGTCATTTGACCAAAAATAATTGTGTTTTCTGTGTATGAATGCTTGTGTCTTTATGAGATTATTTCCAATGCATTTAGAGTGTTAAGAAATCAACATGTTCAGATTTTTATATTAAAAAGCTTAGTTCTGCTTTTTATCTATTCAAATGTGCAACTAGGTTCTGGTTTTTAAGAGAAAATTAACATGGTATCAGAGCCTTGCCTTTGATTAAAAACCAACATTCATTGTTTAGACTTCAGGAACAGGTTCTCAGCCAAGAGAGTTAGACCCAACTGGTACGCTAGGGTCTCTGGCAAGAAAAATCACAGTCTACGCACTTGGACAACATAATGGTCTATGTAGGACTGAGGTTTGAAGACCGTCTTGATGGGGCCTCAAAATTTTGTTCTTGGAGAGAAAGAATAGGAGTTGTTTTTTAGGACCAGGGAGTTTGGGAATTTGTGGAAAACCCACCAACCACTCCAGTAGATCCTCAGCAGTTGGCCCAGCACAACAAGAAGGATGTCAAAGCCAAAAGGATTATCCTTGAGGGAGTCAAGGACCACATCATACCTCACCTTTCAGGCAAAAAGACAACTAAGGAGATGTGGTCAACCATCATTGGACTATACGAGGGCACAAGCAAAGCTAGGAAGCTTGTGCTCAGAGACAAGCTAAGAAATATCAAGATGGCAAAGTTCAAATTAGTGGTTTCCTACCTCACCAAATTTACCCAAGTCAAGGACAAACTTGCAGGGGTGGGGGAAACAGTCCTAGACAGAGATATGGTCAGTTTTGCACTATTGGGGTTTCCCAAGACATGGGAAAACTTCATAGATGCAGTCACTGGCAAAGAAAAGCTTCCAGATTGGGAGCAGCTATGAAGTGACTGTGTGTAGGAGGAGGTTAGGAAACAAACCTAATCTGGGTCTCATGTCAAACAAGATGTCGATGAAGAAAATTTCTCCCTAGCTGGTAAAGAGGGCAAACCCAAGAGCAAGAAGGGATCAGGAGGGGCCGAGTCCAGCTCTAAGGGACATGGAAAACCCAAGAAAGACCTCAACAAAGTAAAGTGTTTTCAATGCCATCAGCTTGGGCACTATGCACTAAGTGTCCTCAGTGCAAGAAGGGGCCCAAGAAGGGCCAATTTGCAGCCTCAGCAGAAATAGAGGAGCTCTCATCTCGTTTTGAAGAGGACTTCTCATTTATTGTATGCATGGCCAACTCTGTGACCAGTACCACATGGTTTATTGACAGTGGGGCTTCTTGCCACATGACAGGGAACAAAAACTATTTTAGCCAACTAACAGAAAAGCACATGCAGTTCAATATTGAGCTGGGAGATAATGGTAAATACCAAGCCCAAGGCATAGGTGTTGTTAAATTTGAGAGGGAGTCTGGAAAACCCCTCTCAGAGATGTTCTATATGTTCCAGAGCTGAAGAAAAATATGGTGTCTATTTTAGTGTTTGAAGACTTGGGTTATGAAGTCCTTTTTGGCAAAGAGGAGGGTCCTCTTGAAGCCTCCCAACTCCAAGACAACAGTGCAAATTGTAGTTAGGGAGAAAACCCTCTACAAGCTCCAGTTTGTGGTTGTTGCATCTTTAAACAGCAAGAAGGACAGCCAGCAAGGTCGTGAGCTAGCAGAGCTATGGCATAGGCATATGGGTCATTTACACCATAGGGCGTTGAATATTTTGGGGGAGATAGCCACAGGAATGCCACCATGCAGCGTGGATTCTCATGAGGTGTGCAAGGGCTGCACTCTTGGCAAGTATGCCAAGACTTCCAAGTTCCTATCCCAGCAGAGATGACAAGGCCAAGGGCTTAATGGAGTTGATTGACTCGGACGTTTGTGGACCATTCTCTTCTCCATCCCTTCGTGGTTTCAGGTATTATGTTGTTTTTATTGATGACCATTCTCGTAAGACTTGGATATTTTTTATGAAAAACAAAGATGAAGTGTTGTCCAGGTTTGTAGAGTTGAATGCCCTAGTTGAAAACCATACCAACAAGAAGACAAAAGCCTTAAGGTCAGATAACGGAGGGGAGTACATCTCCAATGCCTTCAGGGACTTGTGTGCCAAAGAGGGCATCAACATAGAGCTTACAACACCCCATAATCCTCAGCAAAATGGGGTAGTTGAGCGCAAGAACCGCAGCATAGTGGGTGTTGCTAAGGCCATGCTGCATGACCAAGGCCTGCCCATGTTCCTCTGGGCCGAGGCATGCAACACAAAAATGTTTCTACAAACCCAGACTCCGCACAAGGTGCTAGGCAAGGCCACACCGGAGGAGGCCTTCACAGGCAAGAAGCCTGATGTTTCTCACTTCGAGATCTTTGGCAGTTTGGTTTACTGCCATGTACCTTCGGAGAGTAGAAAGAAGTTGGAGCCCACTGCAGTGAAGGGAATATTTGTAGGCTACAACAAAACAACCAAGACATACAGGGTGTATGTGCCAACACTTAGGAGGATAGTGATCAGGCGTGATGTCAGGTTTGAGGAGGGTAAGGCTCTCAGGAAGTCCCTGGATCATGAGCAGTCAACCTCAGAGGATGAGGAGCAGCAGGCTCCCAAGCAAGAGGCTCAGCCAGCCCCCAGATACCTATTCAACCAAATGTGAGACAGGCAGAGCAGCATGATGAGGAGAAGATTGGAGAGGAGAGAGAGGAGCATGGGGAGCCCACACAACCAGTGACACCCAGTTCAGGGAGAAGATGAGTCAAGTGGGCAGATCAGTTGATCAGAGAGGCTTAGGAGAGAGTGAGCCTCCCACCTCTACATTCAGACAGAGCAGAACTCCACAGAGGTATACAGGTTGTTTGGCACTTATGACTGAGTTGATAGACTCAGAGCCTTCTTCTTATAAGGGGGCAACTTGCCAGCATCTTTGGCGAGATGCCATGGCAGAGGAATATTCCTCTATCATGCACAATGATGTGTGGAAGATAGTGCCCAGACCAGAGGGCAAGTCTATGGTTGGCTCATGTTGGGTTTACAAGATCAAATAGGGGGTTGATGGGAGTGTGGAGAAGTGCAAGGCTAGATTCGTGGCCAAGGGGTTCTCACAAGTTGAGGGTATCGACTATGATGAGACATTTGCACCTCTTGCATGGTATTCGTATGTTAGAGTTATATTGGCTATCTCAACACAGATGGGGTGGAAAGTCCACCAGATGGACGTTAAGACCGCCTTTCTTAACAGAATGGTTGAGGAGGAGATTTATGTGGAGCAGCCTGAGGGGTTTGAGACCTTCAGCAGAGACACGCATGTCTGCAGACTGAAGAGAGCTCTTTATGGGGTCAAGCAGGCACCGAGGGCTTGGTACGCCCGCATTGACAGCTACCTTTTCAGATTGGGCTTTACCAAGAGTGAGGCGAATCCAAACCTCTACTACATAGTAGTTAAGGGGCAACCTCTCATTCTTGTTCTCTATGTAAATGACTTGATATTGACAGGAGCAAACAACTTGATTCAGGATTGCAAGGAGGACATTGCACATGAGTTTGAGATGACGGATTTAGGGTTGATGCACTATTTCCTTGGATTGGAGGTTTGGCAGGGTGATGGTGAGAGCTTCTTGAGACAAGGCAGATATGCAAAGCAAATTCTCAGGAGATTTCACATGCAGGATTGCAGGGCCATGGCCACTCCTTTAGTCACCAACTAGAAGAAGGTGGACTCTTAAAGAGTCGAGAGGGGTGATGCTACTTTATATAGGCAACTCATAAGGTCGTTGATGTATCTCACTAACACACGGCCCGACATATGTTTTGCAATTAACCAGTTGGGCCAATTCATGGTAGAACCCACCAAGCTACATTGGGTTGCTGCCAAGCATGTGTTACGATATCTCCGGGGCACATCAAATTATGGTTTATGGTACAGACAAGTTGATGGTGTGAAGTTGGCTTCACCGATGTTTATTGGGCATGAGGTTCTATTGATCGGAAAAACACTTCAGGGTGTGCTTTCAATGTTGGGTTAGTCGTTGTTCCCTGGTTCAGCAGGAAGCAAATATTCGTTGCACTGAGCTCAGCTGAGGCCGAGTATATGGCTGCCTGCGAAGCTATTTGGTTGAGGAAGCTACTTGTGGGACTTTTTGACCAAGGATTGGAGCCCACAGTCATACACTATGAGAATCGGAGCTGCATTAAGCTCTCTGAAAATCCAATGTTTCATGACCGCTCCAAACACATCGAGATCAGGTACCATCACATCAAAGACTATGTTCAAAAGGGAAAGATTAAACTCCAGTACTTACCAACAGGAGAGTAGACAACAAATATTTTTTCCAATGCAATGCCAAGGTCAAGCTTTGTGTACTTTAGAGATAAACTTGGTGTAGTGCAGAACACCTTCCTCTCTAAGAGGGAGTGTTAAAATTGGAGTTGGATTTGGAAAGGTTTGCTAGATTTGAGGTGCACCAAATCTGGCAGGGGGACCCACCAAGAGAGGCCCAAACTTAATTTTTGTTTCTGCACTTAAGTGACTTAGGAAAAATTATTTTTTCTTATAGTCACAAAGCTTTTGATCCGGGCCCTCCATTCAAATCTAATCTCAGCCATTGAGATGACTGGTGGGCCCAATTCGAATTGCTAAGGGAGAAGTAGGGTTTTGGAGCCTCATTGTGCGCTATTCGACTTGGTGAAGAGAGCAGCCACAGTGTGAGAGAAGCTTCAGCATCAGAGTAGCTTCAGCAAGGGCAGAAGGAGCGCCTCCATTTCCTGCTCAGCCAACATATTTCCTGCACCCAGCAAGCAAACCAGCCATTTCTGGTCCGTTCCAGCAGACCGTACAGTCCGTATGGTATGCCCAGCAAGAGGGTCGCGCGGCCTGGGTCGTACAGGCCGTACGGCGCACCAGCAGCCAAGCAAGAAGAGTTTGGGTGAGGGAGAAGGTTGAAAATTTGTTGAAGGCAGAGGTTTTTCCTCAGATAATTTTTTCTGATTAGCTGATGTAAAATTTCTGAGTTTGCTCTTTCCTGAAATAATAAAAATCACCAAGCAGAAGACTGGTTTTCCCAGTTGGGTTTTTCCGGGGTCATTTGACCAAAAATAACTGTGTTTTCTGTGTATGAATGCGTGTGTCTTTATGAGTTTATTTCCACTGCATTTAGAGTGTTAAGAAATCAGCATGTTCAGATTTTTGTATTAGAAAGCTAAGTTCTTCTTTTTCTTTATTCAAATCTGCAACTAGGTTCTGTTTTTTAAGAGAAAATTAACAATAACATCAATGCAAGGTATGATCATGACACTTGGATTATTGATATTCCTCTTAAACTCTCAGGTCATAACTATACTTCTTTGCTGAGAATTATGTCTATGTACTTGATAAGGTCATTATCTGTTCGGCTGCTTTTGACAATATGAGCCACATGTTCTAAGATTTCCTCAAACGCAGATCAGAACTGCTAACATCAACTTTAAACGAAGGAAAAGCATCACAATCGCAAATATCTACATATTTTAAGACTTTGCTAATGGAAAGTTGGGACTACAGAGCACTTCATCTTTTGAAGTTTGATCTATCACAGGACCAGGGGAAAGGGATTCACTCTCAAACTTTCTTCAGACACTAGTATTAGATGTACTTGCCTTTTTTTAAGGAGGAGCTCGCTTATACACAACTGGCAGTTGTTGATGGACAAGGAAAAGACACCTGGTTTCATGTTCATAGATTATTAATTCTTTCCACTACCCATTTTTACCATTAGATAAAAAATGGAGCTCAAAACATAAGAATTGGCATAAATTTGCGAGGCAGAAACCTCTAAAAAGGGGTACCAGACGGTAGATCTAACATTAGGAAGTCCCTCTACTGACATCGTCACGAAATATGCACTTTCTACTCGAGATTGCATCACTAACTCTATGCTTTATGTGAGGGGCTATCAACGGAGATGTATGTTCTTCGAGGGCAGCTAATAAAGTTTTTTCCATATTATATTCTTTGCAAGGTCCTGGACCCTTTATAAGTTTATAGTGATAAATAAGGAAAGATGACGATCATGTTTATTTCCAGTAGCACATCACCAAGCCGCACCTTCTACACCACAGTAATACTGCATACAGCCTTTGTGAATTTGTGGTTAGCTTAGATATACCTTAGGCACCCCTTCGACACCAAAATGATGTAGGCTGCGCCTAGATTTTTTTTGGGCACACACTTTGAAAAAAATTGCATCGGTTCATAACAGCTTACGGTTTGCCTTCTATGTTTCAACCTAGTGGGGTTCTTGTATCTTCAAAAAATCCACACCAAGGCTTTTAAGCAGATATGTATAGGTAGGGCCTACCCTCTGTTCAAAGCATACAGGACCAGAAGAATGTGTTTTTTTCCGTTCAACGACCTCCGCTTATTTTCAAGCAATTTTGTTGGAACATTTTAGAGAGGGTGATTTGCAATCTGCCCTAGGTCACCATGACTACTACAAGTGATAGATCATCGTGATAAAAAACTCATACCCTGCGGGTGCAGACATCCCAAACCATGGTGAGCCTTGGGCTTTGTCAGCTCAAAGTCAAAATCACCCTTGGAAAAGAGGGTTTAAAGAAGAGTTTTTTGACCTCCTAAAATAACCTCTTATTACTAAATTCTAGATTATTTTCTGGCTTAATTGCTTCTGCGATCGTCCTTATTCTTCAGCTAGATCACCTCTCAGAATCCACATCAAAAAGACATCTCTTACTAGCATTGGGATGGAATGGTAGGACGGTACAGATAAAAAGCTAAATAAACACAGTTGATTGACACCTAAGACTACTGCGTGAAACAAACCCAGGAACCAGATCCATTGTAAACCCAACGCATAATCCAGATCAAAGGGGTATCTGCAAAATCCCGGTGAACAACACATATTTTCAGAGTAACGCACATCAACTTTACCAAGAACCACCATTTCGTGCCAATATGACTAAAATTCAATACAATTTTAATGGGATGCTAACCAAGTGAATTCTACACATTCATCTCCACCGGAAATGGAAACAGAGCTAAATTTTGAATTAGGGGGCAAAATTTTGAATTACTGCGAAAGAGAAACAGAATCCCCAAATGGGTATTGTGTGTACCTGCCGAGAACAGCAGCGAGCGTCTTTACGTGGGTAGCTTCGGGATCATCCTCGCCTGATGCTCTGTCCATGTACACAATTTGCACGCTGCCTTCATTGGTCACCTTGGTTTGTTCTTCGTGTCGAACGTTCGCCATGACGGTGGAAATTAGAACGACGAATGTTAACAACAGCGGTAGCAACCTCTTCGCTTCCATAACTCTATTGTGATCTAATGTTTAATATATCACGCTTTATGCTCTCGAGCGCTTGAAGTTCGATTTATTCCTACGCAAATTGCACCAATAAGGGCGGACGGTTCGATGCCGTGCTGTACACATTTTCTACGTGTCACGCATCCATCATGGCAGTGGTTTAAGAGGCGTTATTTTTTAAGTTGATATTTTATTCTTTCCTTGTTGGATCTCGGTCCTCATATATCAATCGAGCTAGTTTCTGTACTTCTTGGACATTCCTACTGTGATGTGGGTACAGTTTGTTCCAAAGATTTTCAAGTCAGATGTAACTGAACCATCGAATGTGGGGACATTTTGTTCCAAATATTTTCAAGACGTAAGAGAACCATATACTGAGATCGAATCGAATCCAGGTTAGTTTCAGAAAATTCTCACTTATTTATTTATAGTAGGACTATAATTATAACTCAACAAACCATTTTAAAGTTTGTTGAATCCAATCTAAGTTAGTTTTTGAAAATTCTTACTTATTTATATTTTTAATAATGATATAATTATAAATTTTCAACAAAAGGTTTGTTAATTTAAAAAAAATAAATTATTTAAAGTTTGTTGATTTTTTTTATTGGACTAATATAATTGGTATATGAGACTTTCTTGTTTATGTGATAAATGACTCATTTAGATACCAAATTGGTGTATGAGACTCTTTTGTTTGTGGGACAAGGGACTCCCTTTACTTACATATTTGATTCCTAAAATTTAAAGAGATGTACATACCTTACCTCTCTAAATTTGAACCTATAACCTTATAGATAAAAACATATATTTGAGTTAAAAAACTTTTGCTCAAGATAACATAAATACATATTCAAGTAAAAGTGTTACAAACATTATCACAAGTTTTTGGAACAAAGTTGATAAATTTTCCCAAAATATTACTCCTGAATTTTAGAATCTTGTATACTTGATACTTTAACGAAAGTTTTAAAAATCAAAACCAAATTAAGATTTTTCATAAAAATTTAATATATATATTAAAATTTAGATATCATAGTTTCATAAAAAAAAATTGCACCCCTTATAAATCAAAGCCTTCTACCTAATAATATTCTATCAAGAAAACTAACTCCAAACTAAAATACATTTTTTTAACAAATTATCAAAATTTCTATATAATTAAAAAAAAAAAAACTTTAAACTAAAACATATCCATCCCAATATAAAGAAACTTGAGAGTGTCAAATACCATTAACCTTTTGAAAATAGATTTATGAAATAATTTGCATGTATTGTTATTATCCAACATTTCACATTATAAAGACATGGTAATTATCACACTTCAAATAGGATTATAGAAAGGGTTCACATAAGTCAAATATAGAAACTAACAATTGCATTAGAAAATGCAAAGATATGCCAAAAAAAGGTTGACATGTAAAACAATGTAACATAAGGACAAGGTTGTGTGGCAGTGTAGTTCCTGTCAAATTGAATTGGGATAGGAAAAAGTAGCAGAGGCAGATGGAAACTATAGCGAAGATGTGCCAAGTAGCATGAAGCACAGGTGGTATCCATGAAGTAAACGACACGAGGCCTCTAGAGTCCCATTTATTTTTTGAAAGCATAGAACATAATACAATTTGTGCATAGTGGAAGATAAAAATTTGTGACGACACAAATATGAAAGGAGATAAAAAAAAACAGTTTAGTTTGAAATATACTAAATAAGTTACAAGTTCCTGGAAATTTAAATGCATTTGTCATATAGACTGGTGAAAGATAAAAATATATGAGGACATAAATATAAAAGGAGATAAAAAAAAACAGTTTTATTTGAAATACATCAAAAAATAAAAGTATGTTACATATTCTTGGAAATTTCAATGTGTTTGTCCTATAGATTGGGATTGGGGCTCCCGCGCACCATAAGAGAAATATGTACAAGAAACAAGATTGTAGAAAGAAGAAGTGGGTGATGTTAGAGTGCAATACCTAAAAATAAATAAAAATAAATAAATAAATAAATTAAATTAAAAGGTATCAATATTTGGCTAGACATTTCTATTTTAAAAAGTGGAATAACTAGGTTGATAAACAAAACAGGATGTGATCAGTAGACTTACACTGATGGTAAATATGACCCCTTTTGCTATTTGCTTGCGGATGCCTTTTCATTGATACCATCGACAACTGTTGGAATCGTGGCAACTGCTTGTTGCCTTTCGTTGGTGGCCTACTTCAATTCTCTTTCGAGCCATTCTTCAATGTAGCTTCTCATTGGGGTGACGTTGATCTCATTCCGGATTTTTATGTTGAAAAGTTCATTTTCTAATTCCCCGAAATCGATAGAAATATTACGCAGAGCCTGATCAATTTCCTCATTATGTATTGAATAGTCGACTAACCAGTCGTCGACGTGATCTTGACCATATTCAAGGATACTGTAATTTTTTTCCAAAGACAACGCCTTAAACATATCAACATGTTTATCGAAGTCTTTCTTAGTTAAGGGCAAGGAGTTGACGATTAAGTTGGGGTCTTAGAAGTCGTTGGTCCTGTTATCCCCCACTTTCAAGGATAACTAAGAGATTGTGTCTCGAGGCCCACAGGTCCTAAACATGGAGTACCGAGAGCAAGATTGAATTTAGCATGGCCCTGGAGGGCCCACCTTTTCTTTCTTCCAACATCTTTGTCTTGTCAGTAGCAATAGCATCCATCACCATCAGCTTGGTCCTGTGTCAGAGAAGGTTCTTGCTCCATGAGGTAATTAGTCTAGGTATCATGGTATGTGTCACTTTGATCATCGAAACCATTAAATGTATGCATCTGATTCCTTTTGTTTCTAATAACTGCTTGGATTTTACACTTTCCCACTTGACCATGTTTGGGGGAGTTGACAGGATGCCCTAGCAAGCCTGTATCTGTAGGTTTTGGTTTGCCACTGGGGGGGATTTCTGAGAAGCCATCGTCCGCTCCCATCATAGTATCACTTTTCCATCTTGTTTCTCGCTCACCTATCCCATTCCACTTGTCCATACATTGGGTTGACCTATTTTCAGGATTGCACCTTATCTCGTCGGAAGAAGGGGCTAAAGGCCCAGAAGGTAAAAACAAGCTGGTAAAAGATAAAATCCTAAAAATAAAACCTCGAGATGCTTCGTCCAGGGATCCCCGAGAGAGCAATAAAAATATTCTCAGCAAGAAACAAGAGGGACCCGGAAAAATAATAAAACAAGGACTAACCAGAGGATAAGGGGTCTCATCACGAGCCAAACTATTAGGTCCATGGGTATCTAACAGTATGACATTGTCATTAGATGGTCACCATACCAGGGCAGTGACTCTTGGTTGCATGACCAAGGGAAAGGGGGTCTCATCACGAGCTAACCTTCTCATTTCTGTGAAAATACTTGTGGGTAACGTTGTCACCGTTGGTCGCCACGCCAGGGCAATGTCCCATGATTAGTTCTTGAACAAAAAAACAATAAAAGATAAAAGAATAAAAGGCAAAGAATGGGCTTGGAAAAAATGCATCCATGACAGGTACAACTCGCCTTCTACAAAGGCACCCACAGGTAACATTTTTGCATCCTTAGCCCACACTGCACCCACATGTTTGGACATCCCCTGACCACATCACCCACTTACATGGCTTGGATGAGGTTACTTCCGGGAACTTTCCTTCTTCTGTGGACACTAGCCCAATAAGACGCCTTTTCCTTTTCTCTAGACTTGTATTGTAGGCTTGTGTAAACGTCTTTGAGTTGTTAACTGATGTATTAGAGATTTTATGCACATGTTTAATAATATTGATGATGAGATGTGATTGACATTGCTATGATCCTTGTGACTAATGAGCCCATGGAGGGCGTAGCCTTTGATGTACAGAACCATGCACGACGAACAAGTACCATTTTGGACCGATACACATGGGGAGATGATCATCTCGAACCTCCATGGGGTTGAAGAGCCCATCAGGTGGATGTTGAGACCCCATCAAGGGGCAGAGACAATATAAAGATGGATTAGGGGCTTTGCACCGGAGAAGAAGAGGACATTCCACCAGAGGCACCCCGACAGAGCTTGACCTAGGGGGGATGGCCCTTTTTCAGTGGAATGTTAGCCTTGTAAGGCCTAGGACGTCACCATCTTGACCATGATGTCATCCAGCATCATGGACGTCTTGGGAGGCAGACTAGGCAGCAATGGCACGTGTGGCAGATTGGAGAAGCCCAAGGAGGGCTAACGTTTTGCTCCAGGATGCTTCATTTTCCCTAGAAGGGGCTAACGTCCCCCTTAGAGGGGATTTTTTATCTCTTTTCATCTTGATTAGGGTTTAGATTTGACAATTTAATGTAAAAACAATATGATTTGGTATTTTGGCCTTGTCGGCCTTTTACATGACCTAAAATGTAAAATTAGGTCATGGAATGGTATAAATGAGGGATTTGTACCTTCATTTTTTTCATCACAACTCACTCACTCAATAAGGAGGTCTGAAATTTGAGCCCTATCTTGGGTTATTGGTTGATTTGGTGATGCGCACTTGTTGAAGGAGGACTATTTTGGCATGTTTCGGCTTCTCTCTTAATGGAAGGTGTTACAACTAGGGTTTGCATTGCTTATTCTTGGTGAATTGTAAGTATTTTTCTGCAAAACTTTTTGAATGAATGGTTGTAGTTTAATTTCTTTCATATGTTTATAATTTTACTGAACAAAACCCTACGTGACAAGCACACAAGTAGGTCCTTGTCTCATGTCCCCATTGAGAGATATTTTTCAGCCATTATTGAGGAAAGAAAGAGCCTAGCCATAGCTACACTCCTATTTCTTCTTCCTTTTGCTAGTCGTACCTCTTAGAAGCTAAGAAGAAGGAGACGCCTTGAAGCCTAGGGTTTCTACACTTTAGGGTCGATTTTTCTGGGGTTTGCTGGTGAAGCCTTGTTGCTGCAACACTTTGTCTTATCAAACCCTCTTGTCTCACTTTATCTTTCATGCTAGCCAGTTTTTTTTTTTTTTCCCATTGAGCTAAGGAAGGAGGAGAGATCACCAAAGCCTAGTTCATCTACATCGAAGTGAATCTCTCTCCTAGGGTTTAGACTTTGGGGCCTTGCTTCAACAACACCTCAAAGTCCCTCCCTCTAGTCCTTAGCCATTGCCTCCTTTCAACTCCCGCATCTTTCACTTTTTGACTCCATTAACCCTAAGACATTGATCTAGAGAGACCTCATGCACTGAAGTGACCTTCGTCAAAACTACTCTCAAAAAATTTGAATCCAAACCCTAACTGAACTAACCCTAGCCTTAACTAACCTGCTAACCCTAAGTGTTGTCGTCATCCTTGGCTATTATATCATTTGTGCAGCTAACATTTTACTCTATAAGCAAATTAAATGGTGATTTAAGGCATTTATTGAATGAAGTATTGATTGGTTACATTGAATGCCATATTGTTCCAATATTTATTGGTGAAGTGCTATAATTTTCACTGTTATTGATAAACATTGACTTCGTCAACATTTATTGTCAAATTGCTTATATGATCATCAGATAGTCATATATTTATACAAAATACTAACCCATTGAAATAGCATGCATCTATCATTTGTTGTTGCTTTGTCCCACGCAGGTATATCTTTGGGGGTTTTACTTTATCATTGGCCTTTGGCCGAACTATCTGCTCAGTGGTGATCTGTGAGGGGGGGAATTTATCCTGTCTTGTTATCCTTTTGCCTTCTCAAAACCCCGGGTCACTGGGGACGTCTCCCCTGGGCCTGACCTCCCTAAAGAGAAATAACCATCCCATTGTGGTGACTTTGGGTGGGACTGGTTCCTGTTATGCCAGTTTGACCTTTAAACCTCAAGATTTTACCCTTGCTACAAACTGTGCGATAACAATTTGGCGTCGTTGCTGGGGAACATTGAGTCAATTCTCCTCAGACGACACTTTTCGGTAAGCCTTGCCTCTAGAGCCTTTATCTTACAAGCTTACCTGGTGACTCCACTAGGGTGTTTTCCCTTCCTCTTTGATAGTTTCAAGAAAACTATCTGGCGACTCCACTGATGAAGAAGACAACTATGACTTCACAATGGGACCCGAGAAACTACAAGCCTTTAGACCTGAGTAACATCCCATGGTACCCTCAACAAATGCCCTTTGAATACATAAATTTTCTCCCTTGATTCACTGGTGGTGATGAGAGAGAGCTGACTATCACATGAGAAATTTCTGGAACTTTTTCCTATCCTACCCTGTTGATGATTATGCTGAAGACATGGTCACGAAACTTTTCTCTACCACTCTTTGTTGCAATGCCAAAAAGTGGTATGACAACCTCCCTAATGCCAACATCACGACTATGGAGCAATTTGAAAAAGTCTTTCTCGAAAGATGGGGTATCCGATTGGAAGATATCCTAGTACTATTGGAAGAGCTCGAGCATATAAAGCAAGCTAAAGATGAAACTGTCAGAGACTTCCAGGGTATATTTGAGAACATGTTGTATCAAGTTCCTGGAAGTCATCATCCGGAAGAGGGGTACCTTGTCCATCTCTTTACTTGTGCACTTTTGGGACATCTGGGTTTTCTCCTTCATAAGAGGTCCCCAAAGACGCTCGATGAAGCTTACAACATGGTTGCAAGAATTGAAGAGAACATCTCATTGTCTAAAATAAGATGCCTATTTACTTCAGGTACTCTTAGTAGGGAAAGTTTGTTTTCCCTTGGGAACTTCATTGTTGATTTCCAAGAAGAAGGGGAACAAACCTCAGATTGACCAGGGATCGTTGAAGACACAACAGAGGAGCCGGAACCCAATGATAAAGTATCAACATGCTCTCCTCCTCCTAATGAAGTGATCCACAAGCCTTCTCCACCTTCACAACAACAAGATGATAAGGTTAGTTTCTTTCCTTTTCAGGATTTTGATGATACCTTGTTCCATGATTTAGAAAGTGATGGAGAAATGGAATCCCCAAACGAAGAACATTTTCCTTGCTGTACAATCAAAGATGAAGGGGAAAATCATGAGGATAAGATGGTAATGCATGTTAAAGATACCGGGGTCCTCAAAGCTCCTACACAAGAAGAAAAAGTAAGTTACCCTCCTCTCCAAGATTTTGATGACTCTTTACTTTATGACTTAGGAAAAGAGGAGGAAATGGGTGAGCTTTTGATTATTTTGAACCCTCCATGTTATGATACTAACACTGACCTAGTTGATATTGATGAGTTCATACATGTTGGGAGACGTAGGTGGGATGCAGTTAATTATGATATGGATCCCATCTATGACATAAAGAGTCATCTCCAGTGTTGCCTTTGCAATTATCACAACAAGCTCTTGACCAGTGGCAACAAGGAGATGAGATTTTTACCGATGCTCCCCAAACACCCAAGGTTGACCAAGTACCATATTTGCCTGATGATTTTTGGTCTTACCTTCAGGGCTTTGATGATTACTCCTCCGAGCATTTAGATTTACCCTATGAAAATGACTATCAACCACCATTGTGCTTGGGTTTTGATGGGAGTAAGAATGTTGTTTTCCTAAAGAAGGATTCTCATGACCTTTTTCCCCAACCAACCACCTCTTATTACATTACCTTATTGTATCATTAAAGGTGTAGTCGGAAATTATATCTTTTATATTGAGTTTCCTCTAAAGCAAACCCGAGAATCC
The DNA here is from genome assembly GCA_009831015.1 of Picea engelmannii. Classification (NCBI taxonomy): domain Eukaryota; kingdom Viridiplantae; phylum Streptophyta; class Pinopsida; order Pinales; family Pinaceae; genus Picea; species Picea engelmannii. Next base: position 100,123 of record ML808498.1, on the reverse strand, counting down.
AAGGGTTGGTTGAAAACTACAGATTTGAGTCCATCGTCTCAGTTTTTTAACTTTCCCTTGAGAGTTTGCCAGTCGACTGCTAGATCTTTGTCAATCCCTTCCTGAGCTTCAGAGTGTGAAGACATCCTAAGTAGTCAGTTTTCTGATCCTTTCAGTCAGTATTATGAACCTTGGACTTTTCATGACCCCTTCCTGAAGTGGATTGAGTACTTTCCTCAAAGACTGACTTGGCACAATTTTATCCCTCCCACCCGCCTCCATGAGTTAGAGTTTGTGATTTTCGATGATATGATATATGTTCTAACCCATGTCATTTTTTTGCTTGATTTATCACTATTTTTTTCTATGATGAAGCACAAAGGCAGGTATTGTGGGATGTTGCTGGATTGGCTTCACTAGTTGTTTGATTACTTCCAACATCCAACCAACAGGTAGGTACATGTAAGTAGTTTGTTTTGCATACACACTATTGATTGTTTTATTTCAATATATCTATGTTGGGGTGGCATTACCACCCCAATTTTGTTATTGATACTTCTATTGAGATTGAGCAGGTTAGCAGGTTATGCCAGAGATGTTAAGGTTCTCATGCGCTCTACGGTGAGCACATGTCCCCGAGTTGGAGCCAGATGTTATCGCCCACTTTTAGGGATAACTAGGATATCATGTCTCAAGGCCCACATGTCTTAGACATGGAGTACTGAGAGCAGGATTGACTTTAGCATGGCCCTGGAGGGCCCATCTTTTCTTTCTTCCAACATCTTTGTCTTGTCAGCAGCAGCAACATCCATCACCATTGGCTTGGTCCCGTGTCAGAGAAGGTTCTTTCTCCATGAGGTTATTAGTCTGGGTATCATGCTCTGTGTCACTTTGATCATCAAAACCATTAAATGTATGCATCTAATTCCTTTTATTTCTAACAACTGCTTGGATCTTACACTTGCCCACTTGACCATGTTTGGGGGAATTGACAAGATGCCCTAGCAAGCCTGTATCTGTAGGTTTTGGTTTGCCACTGGGGGGAATTTCTGAGAAGCCATCATCTGCTCCCATCATAGTATCACTTTTCCATCTTGTTTCCTGCTCACCTATCCCATTCCACTTGTCTAGACATTGGGTTGACCTATTTTCAGGATTGCACCTTATCTCATGGGAAGAAGGGGCTAAAGGACCATAAGGTAAAAGCAAGCTGGTAAAAGATAAAAGCCTAAAAATAAAACCTCAATATGCTTCGCCCAAGGATCCCCGAGAAAGCAATAAAAATCTTCTCAGCAAGAAACAAGAGGGACCCGGAAAAATAATAAAACAAAGCCTAACTAGAGGATAGGGGGTCTCATCACGAGCCAAACTATTAGGTCCATGGGTATCTAACAGTATGACATTGCCATTAGTTGGTCACCACGCCAGGGCAGTGACTCTTGGTTGCATGACCAAGGGAAATGGGGTCTCATCACGAGCCAACCTTCTCATTTCTGTGAAAATACTTGTGGGTAACGTTGTCACCATTGGTCACCATGCCAGGGAAGTGTCCCATGATTATCTCTTGAACAAAAAAGCAATAAAAGATAAAATAATAAAATAATGAAGAATAAAAGGCAAAGAATGGGCTTGGAAAAAATGCATCCATGACAGGTAAAGCTCGCCTTCTACAAAGGCACCCACAGGTAACATTTTTGCATCCTTACCCCACACTGCACCCACATGTTTGGACATCCCCTGACCACATCACCCACTTACATGGCTTGGATGGGGTTCCTTCCAGGAACTTTCCTTCTTCTATGGACACTAGCCTAATAGGATGCCTTGTCCTTTTCTCCAGACTTGTATTGTAGGCTTGTGTAAACGTCTTTGAGTTGTTAACTAATGTATTAGGGATTTTACGCACATGTTTAATAATATTGATGATGAGATGTGACTGACATTGCTATGATCCTTGTGATTGATGAGCCCATGGAGGGCATAGCCTTTGATGTGTAGGACCATGCCCGACAGACAGGTACCATTTTGGACTGGTACACATGGGGAGATGATCAGCTCAGACCTCCAAGGGGCTAAAGAGCCCATCAGGTGGATGTTGAGACCGCATCAGGGGGCAGAGACAAGATAAAGATGGATAAGGGGATTTTCACCAGAGAAGAAGAGGACATTCCACCAGAGGCACCCCGATAGAGCTTGAACTAGGGGGGATGGCCCTTTTTCAGTGGAATGTTGGCCTTGGAAGGCCTAGGACGTCACCATCTTAACCATGACATCATCCAACATCATGGACATCTTGGGAGGCAGACTAGGCAGCAGTGGCACGTGTGGCAGGTTGGAGAAGCCCAAGGAGGGCTAACGTTTTGTTCCAAGATGCTTCATTTGCCTAAGAAGGGGCTAACGTCCCCCTTAGAGGGGCGTTTTATCTCTTTTCAACTTGATTAGGGTTTAGATTTGACAATTTAATATAAAAACAATATGATTTGGTATTTTGGCCTTGTCGGCCTTTTACATGACCTAAAATGTAAAATTGGGTCATGGAATGGTATAAATGAGGGATTTTTACCTTCATTTTTTTCATCACAACTCACTCACTCCATAAGGAGGTCTGAAATTTGCACCCTATCTTGGGTTATTGGCTGATTTGGTGATGTGCACTTGTTGAAGGAGGACTATTTTGGTATGTTTTGGCTTCTCTTTTAATGGAAGGTGTTACAACTAGGGTTTGCATTGCTTATTCTTGGTGAATTGTAAGTATTTTTCTGCAAAACTTCTTGAATGAATGGTTGTAATTTAATTTCTTGCATATGTTTATGATTTTTCTAAACAAAACCCTAGGTGACAAGCACACAAGTGGGTCCTTGTCTCATGTCCCCATTGAGAGAGATTTTTCAACCATTGTTGAGGAAAGAAAGAGCCTAGCCATAGCTACACTCCTATTTCTTCTTCCCTTTTGCTAGTCGTACCTCTTAGAAGTTGAGAAGAAGGAGACGCCTTGAAGCCTAGGGTTTCTACACTTTGGGGCCGATTTTTCTGGGGTTTGCTGGTGAAGCCTTGATGCTGCAACACTTTGTCTTATCAAACCCTCTTGTCTCACTTTATCTTTCATGCTAGCCATTTTTTTTTTTCCATTGAGCTAAGGAAGGAGGAGAGATAACCAAGGCCTATTTCATCTACACCGAAGTGAATCTCTCTCCTAGGGTTTAAACTTTGGGGCCTTGCTTCAACAACACCTCAAAGTCCCTCCCTCTAGTCCTTAGTCGTTGCCTCCTTTCAGCTCCTACGTCTTCCACTTTTTGACTCCATTAACCCTGAGGCACTGATCTAGAGAGACCTCATGCGCTGAAGTGCTTCGTCAAAACTACTCTAAAATTTTTTGAATCAAAACCCTAACTGCACTAACCCTAGCCTTAACTAACCTGCTAACCCTAAGTGTTGTCGTCATCCTTCGCTATTATATCATTTGTGCAGCTAACGTTTTACTCTATAAGCAAATTAAATGGTGATTTAAGGCATTTATTGAATGAAGTATTGATTGGTTACATTGAATGCCATATTGTTCCAATATTTATTGGTGAAGTGCTATAATTTTCACTGTTATTGATAAACATTGACTTCGTCAACATTTATTGTCAAATTGCTTATATGATCATCAGATAGTCATCTATTTATATGAAATACTAACCCATTGAAATAGCTTGCATTTATCATTTGTTGTTGCTTTGTGCCAGGCAAGTATATCTTTGGGGGTTTTACTTTATCATTGGCCTTTGGTCGGACTATCTGCTCAGTGGTGATCTGTGAGGGGGGAAATTTATCCTGTCTTGTTATCCTTTTGCCTTCTCAAAACCCCAAGTCACCGCGAACGTCTCCCCTGGGCCTCACCTCCCTAAAGAGAAAGAACCATCCCATTATGATGACATTGGGTGGGATTGGTTCCTGTTACGCCAGTTTGACCTTTAAAACTCAAGATTTTACCCTTGCTACAAACTGTGCAATAACATGTCCTTCCGACTAAGTTTATTTTGGACAGCCTTGTGAATAATTTTTCTTTCTTTGATATGGCTTGTTCACATGACTGAACAATGAGATGCAAGTTCTTCACTTTTTCTTTCTAGCATGCATTTAATTGACCGATCCAGTTTTTGGATGGAAGATCTTGTTGTCTTCTTCTTTGTTTCTTTCATGTTGTTAACAATGGTGCCAAAAGGAAGGACCATGTTTAAATAGAAATGTTCTTAATCTTTTAACTCCGCCTGCAAATGTTCGAGAAAACTATGTGTGTTGGTTCCAAGGGAAGTCATGGTTTGTGATGTTTCCCATGCCTCAGTAACTAGTTCCATTATTTTCTTGATATTATTCTCCACATATCGACAAGATGCGAAGAGGTTGGAGGATCCTTTTAACTTGGATGTAGGGGTGGCAGGCATGGCTATTTCCAAAGGATTGGCAAGCAATGGCATAGGAATCAAAGCCTCTTCCAATTCCTTGACTTGATCCTTCAGTCTGGCATTCTCGGCCTCGATGCCTCCAATGGAATCATGAAGTGCATCTCCGTTCGCTATGTGAAGATGACAAATTTGGGATGGCTGCATGTTCACAAGGTTAACCACTGAACGAGATTTTCCTTTCTTATTTTTAATTTTTTTTTTCAATAATCATTTTTTTGGACTGGCTGTTAAAAACAACGCTCTAGAACACGAAGGATTCATCTTCATCAAAATTTTCGGTATCATATATGTCCATTGGACGAATATGCTGGATGGCATCTCTGGGATGATCAAGGTAGCGGAGCACGCTATCCAGATCAAGCTCAAGTTCCATGTTCTCACTCTGTATTTCGGGTTCTTCCACCTGTCCCACATTTTTGTTTCTCTTGTTGTCTACTAGAAGCTTGTGAGAATTATCAATTTTAAAGTGAGGAGGGTCGTTATCTCCTCCTCCGTTTGAAGAACTCTGAGTTGATTTGTTGCTATGGTGGGCCATTGGAGCAATTCCCTAATAAAAAATGGCTTGTTCCTTGACTGTGAAATACAAAATATAAAGAGCCATCCGGGAAACAGTTGTTGTGGACTCCTGTCCCGTTATTCTTGCAAACAACCAGGCAATTTTGCGGAATGGATTTCTAAATGAACTAACCTAGAATCTTATGATATCTTCAGGAACTACAATCGAGTCTTCCAATAAATGGGACAAGAGGTCCAACCCGTTATTATTCTTTGCTAGGAACTGTTTGCAATCTTCTCCTCTGAACGTCAATGTTGGCTCCGACAAACTTAACATCTAGCGGAAGACCTGAGGTGACAAAGAAACAAAAGAGCGGTCCTGCAGTGGAATAATTCTTTTGTCTAAAATAAATTTATCGACACACCAAGAGACCAACTCCTTACAATCAAAAAATTTAGGGACACAGCCTGCACGAGTAATCCCAGAGGTCCAAATTAATTCGTTCTGGGCGATAGGGGTTGAGTAATAAGAATATGCCCTGGACCACTGGAAGTTCTAGTCCTCGTGCCCAAAGATGTTCATGGTATCTCCATAGAACTGTTGTCGATCTGATTCCATAGGTTTATGAGAACGTTGGTTTTCTCCAGACGATGGTTGAAATGAATAGTTGGAGCCGATAATGTAACTCTCCGCAAAATCTTGGTTAAATGCTTATGAATGGGAAAGCTCCTCGAGCCTTTCGCTGATTAATGACAATCTGTATGGGTGGTGCACGATGAACTGTTAGCAGTAAAGCTTACTTATTGCATATTTAGAAGTGCGAAGGTGGTGGGTACGACGAAGAGTAATTAATAATTGGAGGTTTCATGAACGTGCCAAGCCGATGACGTGCGAACGACATTTCATGATTTTGAAATCAACACCCGGAAGGGATAATATACCCCCCCATAAATCTTGGTTTAATGCGTATTAATAGGAGATCTCCTTGAGCCTTTCACCCATCAATGACAATCTATACGGTTCTTGTACGATGAGCTGTTAGAATTAAATGTCAGTAATTGCATGTTTAGAAACAAGATATATATATATATATATATATATATATATATATATATATTAAAACATTTTATTTTATTTTATTATAGACAAGTGTGAAGGTCACAGAGACGGGGGAGAGCAAGGAATGAATGATAAGGTCTGAAAAGCGGTCGGATGGGATTCAAAATAGGCTTACGGGGGATACTCTGGAGAGGCGAGTGTTCCACAGTCAAATTTTATGTATCGGAAATTTTGACTGCAAAACGTATAAAACAAAAGAGAGCATGATGGGGAAGTTCAACGGCCGGTTTGTATATTTGCAGAATTCCAGGAAAGTGGCTAAGTATGATGACGAGAAATGGTCGGTTGGACTCGTTTTCATAATCGAAGATTGAAGATTTCGTGAACGGACCAACCTGACGACGCGCAACTGACATTCCATGATGTTTGAAATTAACACTCGAAAGGGATAATATAACCATCCATAAATTTTGGTTTTATGCGTATTAATGGGAGATTTCCTCAAATCCTCGTGTAGCATTAATGCTTGTTAATTGCATACCTAGAAATAAGATCTTATATATAATTGTTAATTGCTAATTGCAAAATGGCGCGGGCACAGGAAACAATGATTAGGAATTGGATATTTCTTAAACCCACCAACCCGACGATCCGCGGAAGAAATTCGAAGAAATGGCCAAGTATGGAAAGCGAACGGACGCGCTTCAAAATGGGGTGACAATAGTTCCACGGGAGACGTGAGGACCTGATGGTCAAATTGTATGTCTCAGAAGTTTTCAGTGCGAAATGTACTATATATATATAAACATTTTTTTATTATAGACAAGTGCCAAGGTCGAGGAGACGAGGGAGAGCAAGGAATGAATGGCAAGGTCTAAAAAGCAGTCGGACGAGATTCAAAATAGGGTTACGGGGGATACTCAGGAGAGGCGAGTGTCCCATGGTCAAATTTTATGTATCAGAATTTTTGACTGCAAAACGTGTAAAACGAAAGAGAGCATGATGGGGCAGTTCAATGTCCGGTTTGTATATTTGCGGAATTTCGGGAAAGTCACTAAGTATGGAATAGGGAAACGATCGATCGGACTCGTTTTCGGAATCGAGGATTGAAAATTTTGTGAACGGACCAACCCGACAACGCGCAAATGACATTCCATGATGTTTGAAATTAACAGTCAGAAGGGATAATATAACCATCCGAAAATTTTGGTTTTATGCATATTAATGGGAGATTTCCTCAGATCTTGGTTTAACATTAAGGCTTGATAATTGCATACTTAGAAATAAGATCTTATATATAATTGGTAATTGCTAATTGCAAAAGGGCACGGGCACATGAAACAACGATTAGGAATTGGATATTTCTTGAACCCGCCAAACTGACGATTCGCGAAAGAAATTCGAAGAAATGGCGAAGTATGGAAAGCAGATAGACATGCTTCAAAATGGGGTGACAATAGTTCCATAGAAGACGTGAGGACCAGACGGTTAAATTGTATGTCTCATAAGTTTTAAGTGCAAAATGTGTACCACGGAAGAGGGCATGATAGGTAGACTGTAATACGGAAGATGGTATGATCTGAGTCTGGTTGTAAATTTGTATATCGCGGAAGTCACCGTACTGTTCGCAGGTCATGGAACAATAGAAGTCCAATCTAGAGCCCGCCTACCGGGAATCCGCGATTGGAGAAGTGACTGGGTATGGAATGGGGAAGTGGTTGGTCGGTGTCGCGATATAAGAGCACGAGTGCAAACGTGAACCCGCAAGTCCGCCTACCCGCGCAAGCAGACATTTGCGAAAAAACAAATAAGTGACGAGAAAGATAAAGTTCAGGAAAAACAGAAACGGATATTTGGCTAAGCATAAAAGACGGAAAAGAAGGGCATATCCCATTTCCTGCCAAGATATATACTTGGAAAGAAGTGCGAAGGTGGCGGGCATAGAAAACATCGACTAAGAATACGATCTGCGAGTTTACTTGGTTCTTGGTTGTATGCTTCCTCTGTCAATTTGTATATCGCGGAACTCCAAGTGTTGTTTGCAGGACACAAAACAATAGAATTGCATTTTTTTTAGCTAGCCAGCTCGCAAGTCCGCCTGTCAATTTGTATAGTGTGGAACTCTGGGTGTTGTTTGTAGGACACAGAACTATAGAGGACATGCTTTGCCCTTTAATATAACCTCTATGATGCAAATGTAGTATGTGGCTCATTTTAGCACTTTTCCATCTGTAAACAATCACAATCTTGAGCCCGCCAGCCTTGGAGTCTATTTGTCAATTTGTATATCGCGAAACTTCGAGTTTTGTTTGGAGGACATAAAACAATATAAGTGTAATGTTGAGCCAGCTAGCGCGCAAGTCCGCCTGCCAATTTGTATATCATGGAACTCTGGGTGCTACTTGTAGGACACAAAACAATAGAGGCCCAATTTGGACAAAGGGGAAGCGCTCGGTCGAAACGCGTGAATCTGCCAACCCATGCAGCGCGGCATTTTTGGAAAAAAAAAAACGATTTAAGTAACCAGAAAGAGAAACTACAAGGGATAAAAGAGTGGGAAAATAGAAAGGCAGAGGGAAATTTTCATAAGCGCGAATAGCCCCATTGTTGCAAAACCATCATTTTCTATTAATTGTCAACAAATGCTTTGTTGAAGATTAGATTTTATTGCAACTTGTGGGTGTAAGTGTGTTCTTGATACATTCTTCCATGACTGTAACATATTAACTTAAGTATTAAACTTATTGCATTATGGGTTGTTATCATTAAAGCTTAATAATTGCATGTCTAGAAACAATAATGATGACTTTGCTGCAACATTGTGATTTGGTATTGCTATATGCCAATGAGAAGAGGCGTTAAATCCAGAAAAGAAGCAGCAACGAAGACTCCAAGGAATTTTTTTTTAATAGCAAATCCATTTAAAAAAAAAAGAACACCGAGTATTGTACATCTATCCTTAGAAATTGGACCCGGTTCTTTGGGCCAAAACATCGAATGTATCTGCCACAATCACAAGCACGATATCCGTAACATGCAGGAGCCATCAAGATGCTCTTCAACATGCATACAAAACCGATTACCATGCCTTTTTTTTTAGGAAATCCTTGCAGTTTTTTCCTCGATGGATCATCCTATGATAAAATTGATAGTTCTTAGAAGCTTCCTGTGAGGAAGTAGACGAAAAACGTTGCAGGGAAAATGGAATAGCCCTTAACTAAAATTTAAGACACACTAAGAAACTGCCTCTCCATAGTCGAAAAACTTTAATGACACAGGTTGCACGTGCAATTTCAAAGGCCCAAATTAGTCCATTATGGGTGGAAGGAGATGACTAGTAGAAATATGCCTTGCACCAATGGGAGTTCCGGTCCTCATTCCCGAAGATGTTAATTGTATATCCAGAGAACATGACAGTAGTCCCGTAATTGAATATTTTTTTGGCTTCAAATATATCTCTAGGAACATCAACATATCATTTCCTTACAGTGAAAGTCTTCCGACCAGAATGGACTAATTTGGACCTCTGGAATTCCTACTTTCCAGCTGCAAAGTGGCTATTACGTTCAACATCAGTTTCTTTTCTGAAACTCCTTCTTTTGGTGTTGTCAGGCCCGCCATCACTGAGCCGAGAAGTTCCGCCCGTTATGGTTGATTTCAATTTGGGCACAGGAGTGGGAACAGTCTATGCATGGCCATCATCCATTGTCGTATCATCGTCCATTAGATCATATTCTTCGGGCTCAGAATCCATGGCATCAACCTTTGCGTCAACCATCAATGCAACTGGGCAGGTTCTCTGAGCAGCAGGGTTGCCTTGGAATTCTTTGGCTTGAAATATATCTCTTGGTGTACCAAGGGACCATCTCCTTTTTTTCTCCTGGGCGGAGGGAGATGAGTAGTAAGAATATGCCCTGGAATATTGAAACCTTTGGCCATCATGCCCGAATGTGTTTACTTTATCTGGACAAAACTGCTGCCATAAGTTAACAAGAATTTTCGTTTGCTCCAGACGATGTTTGAAATGAAAATTGGGGACGGATAATATAACCCTTCGCAAATCCTGGTTTAATGCCTATCAATGGAAGATCTCCTTGAGCCTTTCGCTGATCAATGACAATCTCCAGGGTTCGTGTGTAATGAGTTGTTACCATTAAAGATCACTAATTGCATTAATAGATAAAAGTATATAGGGAGGTAGGGGGGGGGCATTAATAGATAAAAGTATATATAATATATACTTTTATCTATTAATGCCTCCCTCTCCCACCCTCTATATAGAGGGTGGGAGGATATAGAGGATGGGAGGGAGGAGAATTAATAGATAAAAGTATATATAATATATACTTTTATCTATTAATGCCCCCCCTCCCTATATACTTTTATCTATTAATGCCTCCCTCTCCCACCCTATAGAGGGTGGGAGGATATAGAGGATGGGAGGGAGGAGCATTAATAGATAAAAGTATATAGGGAGGGGGGAGGGGTGACGGCGGGGAATTAATAGATAAAAGTATATATTATATATACGTTTATCTATTAATTCCCTCCCCCCCCCCC
>ML808498.1:73208-85451 GCA_009831015.1 Picea engelmannii | reverse complement strand
CCCCCCCCCCCCCCCCCCCAACCCTTAAGGGGGAGGGCATTAATAAATAAAAGTATATATTAATATTCTTTTATCTATTAATGACCCCCTCCCCGGCATTAATAGACATTAATAGATAAAAGTATATATTAAGGGTGGGAGGGGCGGGGGTGTGGGGTGCATTAATAGATAAAAGTATATTAATATATACTTTTATCTATTAATGCCCTCCCCCTTAAGGGTTGGGGGCGGCGGGGGGGCGGTGGGGGGCATTAATAGATAAAAGTATATATTAATATATACTTTTACTATTAATGCAATAGATAAAAGTATATATTAATATATACTTTTACTATTAATGCCTCCGCCTCCCACCCTCTAGAGGGGGGGTTATATAAAAGTATATATTAGGGGGGCATTAATAGATAAAAGTATATATTAATATATACTTTTATCTATTAATGCCCCCCCCTCCCATATATATTTTTATCTATTAATGCCTCCCCTCCCACCCTCTATATATTAATAGATAAAAGTATATATTAATTCTCCCCCCACATCAACATATTCACCATGCCATAGATGAATAAATATTGGAGGATATTTGTTTGGTAAACATACTAGGAACATAATGTATGCATCTTTATCATTGGCCTTGTCGGTCTGCTGATGTCTGGGATGACTGACTGCTCATGGCCTTGTCACTAGTCCAACTTTTTCTGATGCAAGCATGTGTGGATGAACATGAGAAGGACTAAACAAGTATATGCACTGTATACTGTCCATAATAGTTCTTAATGTCACATGCAGGGTGCAGGGATATGTAATACGAAAGATGGTGCCAAGGAATATACTCAGGAAACATGAGGACCTAAACGTCAAATTGCATGCCTCTGATTTTTTGTCTGGAAAAAAGTGTAACAGTAAACAGGGCGCGATAGTGGGGCAGGACGACCAATCTGTATATCACGGACCCCTAGAAGCCAAGGGAGAAATATTGAACCCGCCTGCCCGACACTCGTAATCGACAAAGTGGGTAAGTATGGAATAAGGTAGAAGCCTGACCATAAATGTGATACTGTTAGTCTGCCAACCGACGCACCAAGGCATTTTCAGAAAGACCACTAAGCAGAGCAATTAGAAAGAAAAAAGAATAATAGAAAATGGAAAAAGTAGAAATGGGGAGGGCATAAAGGCCCATTGTTTCCAAGTCATCGTTTTCGAGTCTAATATTATATGCCCCCACCTGGTTTGTATATTTAATTTACTAACAAAGTTGGTATACCTTTTCGAAGATTGTACCACATAACCCTCTGCTGTTGCACATAACAATTCATCTTCCTATCCAACCAACCCGTTTCTTCCAAGGTAGCAACGTCGAATATACAATGGACATGAAGGCAAGTTAGTATGAAGACAGACATGTAAAAGAAATAAAAACAGTTCTATTTATTCCAACGTAACAACAAACATAATACGATGCAAAAATATACGTAGTATATACATACAGGTAAACAACAACAACAACAACAACAATAATAATAATAAAAGGGTGCAAAGCAACATAACAAGCACAACAAATATACATATAGTAAATGAAATATTGAACACTGGAATATGAAATAAGAGTACAGGTATCCACCTCTGTAGCTCCTCATCTACATTCCCGCCAAAGAGTCCATCGTCCTCTCTAGCCATTCTGTTTTTTTAAATGTAGCAATGCGGGAAAAATACAACGGACATGAAGGAGGTTAGTATGCAGGAAGACATGTAATGAAGATAAGTTATTATGTAGGAAGGTACACAACATCTACATACAATAAAGTAGGTGAACACATATTAAAACAATAAATGAAATACAAAACAACGCAACATGAAATAACAATACAAGCGTGTACCTTTCTATCTCCTCTTCAACCGATGCAGTCAAGACTCCATCGTTTTCTCCAACTATTTTGTTTGTTTGAATGTGGGAACACACAAAATACAATGAACATGAATGGAAGCTGGTATGCATTGGAGAGAAAGTAATATGTACATATAGTAAATGAGACTCAACGAATAGAATAAAATATAGGCAGAAACATGAACCTTTGTGCTTCTCCATCCATAGCTGTAAATATGTAATTTTTTTCCCTGCCCAAAATATATTACAAGCCACAAAATATTACGAAATTGCATGGTCATAGCTAAACGATTTTTTATTTTCCGTGGCAAAGTATCCAGATATGCTTCCACCCATGGAAATACATGTTCTTTATCCTCTACATAGACTGTTCTGCCCACAATACAAGATTTTGGTTTTCCGTGGCAAACTACCTAGATATGCTCCCAGACATGGAAATATAATTTTGCAGTATCTTTGTTGTACATATCATATCTCAAGTACAAGACAAATTGTATCATGGTCACACCAGTCTGTGTAGAGGATAAAGAACATGTATTGTCATATGGGCACATTTCACCATACATGGTTTATAAGTGCAACTTGCATATGTTTTATTTAAACAAAAAAACAACAGATATTGCAATTTCACATGTACTTCTTGAACTATTTTTCATGCAACTATTTTCTATCATGTCAACACTGAAGCACCAACAAAATCTCACAGCAGAACATATATTGACCTCACCAGACAGGGAAAACAACACAACCGCATATCCACTCATGGGTGCAGGGGTTGAACACTGTAAAGCTCCCCCAAAATAATAATAATACATAAAAAAAATCAGCTCCAACTGCCAGCGCAGGACCCCAACCCTACAAAGCTGAAGCAAACAAAAGAAAACAACAAGCACCAAACCAGCAAGAAAGCATGAACATGCCCAACCGCAACCCCAGAGCCGCAAATCGTAAACTTGAGCCAAACAAACATAACCAACAATCGACAAACTAGTGAACAAGCAACAATCACCGAACTAGTAAACAACATATGTATCTCCAATGATTATCAAACTGCAACTGAAGCACAGAAGGAACCAGAAACATATGAAGAGCATGCCAATAGAAATAAACAAACATTCTTACTTGCAAATTGCAAACACTGAACAAAAAAGAATGAATAGAAAATGAAACTATGGCATAGAAACTTACTCTGAAACGATGAAAGGAGAAGCGCAGGTTGAATTGTGAACCAAACAACAACAACAAGCAACAACCGACAAACCAACAAAGAAGAAGCACTCACTGAACCAGTAAACAATGTATGTAGCTTCAACGATGACAAAATTGCATTGCAAGGGTAGAAGAAGGATGAAACAAACAATGCCTATTCAACTGGCGGTGGACAATGATATTGTCCAAAATCACTGCAATATTGTATGGAAAATTTCGAGGAAAAATGTACTCCGAGAAGCGTATTGAGTTAAACATTTAAGGTTGTCAGGTTGTCTAAGGGCCTCGCGGTATGAAAACATTTAAGCTGCCAGGCTTGTTGGACGACCTCGCGTCATGTAAACATTTAAGATGTGAGGTCTATTCAAGCACCTCAAAAAAAATTCAAGCACCTCAAAAAAAGTGTATGATTACAAATACAAATGAGTAATAATAATAATAATAGTAGCACAAATAAAAAAATAAATCACAATACAAGGTTATAAACTTTGGAATTATCGATCACTATAAACCTTGGATATCTAAACATTTCAATATGATTAGTACAAATAAAAAAAACACCGTATATGCTAGCAGAAAATGCTAAGACAAACATTCGAACTAATTCTAGCATTAATCCACCTTCGTGCAATGCATAAGAAAATATATGATTCAAAAACACTGTATACGATCAAATACTTTGAATATGCCAACATATATAACATTGGGAATAACAAAGCCGGCAATAAGACCTCCAATCTGTTATCCAATCAGATCATGACATATATGGTACTTTTTTATTATATAAAAATCAATGTTTTTAGTTCCCTAGTTCCAACAATAGACATTATAAAAATATTTGTAGTCAAAGAACAAACTAATAGGAAGTCAACGAATTATCGATCGCTATAGTCCTTGTTTGTTTAAATGTAGCAATGCAGGAAAAATACAACGAACATGAAGGAGGTTAGTATGCAGGAAGACATGTAATGAAGATAAGTTATTATGTAGGAAGGTACACAACATGTACATACAATAATGTAGGTGAACACATATACAAACAATAAATGAAATAAAAAATAACACAATATGAAATAACAGTACAAGCGTGTACCTTTCTATTTCCTCTTCAACCGATGCAGTCAAGACTCCGTTGTTTTCTCCAGCTATTCTGTTTGTTTGAATGTGGGAACGCACAAAATACAATGAACATGAATGGAAGTTGGTATGCACCGGAGAACAAGTAATATGTACATACAATAAATGAGACTCAATGAATAGAATAAAATATAGGCAGAAACATGAACCTTTGCGCTTCTCCATCCATAGCTGTAAATATGTAATTTTTTTCCCTGCCCAAAATGTATTACAAGCAACAAAATATTACGAAATTGCATGGCCATAGCTAAACGATTTTTGGTTTTCCGTGGAAAAGTATCCAGATATGATTCCACCCATGGAAATACATGTTTTTTATCCTCTACACAGACTGTTGTGCCCACGATACAAGATTTTGGTTTTCCGTGGCAAACTACCCAGATATGCTTCTAGACATGGAAATATAATTTTGCAGTATCTTTGTTGTACATATCATATCTCAAGTACAAGACAAATTGTATCATGGTCACACCAGTCTGTGTAGAGGATAAAGAACATGTATTGTCATATGGGCACATTTCACCATACATGGTTTATAAGTGCATCTTACATATGTTTTATTTTAACAAAAAAACAACGGATATTGCAATTTCACATGTACATCTCGAACTATTTTTCATGCAACTATTTTCTATCATGTCAACACTGAAGCACCAACAAAATCTCACAGCAGAACATATATCAACCTCGCCAGACAGGGCAAACAACACAACCGCATGTCCACTCGTGGGTGCAAGGGTTGAACACTGTAAAACTCTAAAAAAAAATAATAATACATAAAAAAAAACCAGCTCCAACTGCCGACGTAGGACCCCAACCCTACAAAGCCGAAGCAAACAAAAGAAAACAACAAGCACCAAACCAATAAGAAAGCACGAACAGGCCCAACTGCAGCCCCAGAGCCCCAAATTGTAAACTTGAGCCAAACAAACACAACCAACAACCGACGAACTAGTGAACAAGCAACAACCACTGAACCAGTAAACAACATATGTATCTCCAACGATTATGAAACTGCAGCCGAAGCACATAAGGAACCAAAAACATATGAAGAACATGCCAATAGAAATAAGCAAACATTCTTACTTGCAAACTGCAAACACTGAACAACAAAGAATAAATAGAAAATGAAACTATGGCATGGAAACTTACTCCGAAACGATGAAAGGCAGAAGTGCAGGTCGAATTGTGAACCAAACAACAACAACAAGCAACAACCAACGAACCAGCAAAGAAGAAGCACTCACCGAACCAGTAAACATTGTATGTAGCTTCAACGATGACGAAATTGCATTGCAAGGGTAGAAGAAGGATGAAACAAACAATGCCTATTCAACTGGCGGTGGGCAACGATATTGTCCAAAATCACTGCAATATTGTATGGAAAATTTCGAGGAAAAATGTACTCCGAAAAGCATATTTAGTTAAACATTTAAGGTTGTCAGGCTGTCTAAGGGCCTCGCAGTATGCAAACATTTAAGCTGTCAGGCCTGTTGGACGACCTCGTGTCATGTAAACATTTAAGCTGTGAGGTCTATTCAAGCACCTAAAAAAAGTGTATGATTACAAATACAAACGAGTAATAATAATAATAATAGTAGCACAAATAAAAAATTAAATCACAATAAAAGGTTATAAACTTTGGAATTATCGATCACTATAAACCTTGGATATCTAAACATTTCAATATGATTAGTACAAATAAAAAAAACACCGTATATGCTAGCAGAAAATGCTAAGACAAACATTCGAACTAATTCTAGCATTAATCCACCTTCGTGCAATGCATAAGAAAATATATGATTCAAAAAGACTGTATACGATCAAATACTTTGAATATGCCAACATATATAACATTGGGAATAGCAAAGCTGGCAATAAGACCTCCAATCTGTTATCCAATCAGATCATGACATATATGGTACTTTTTTATTATATAAAAATCAATGTTTTTAGTTCCCTAGTTCCAACAATAGACATTATAAAAATATTTGTAGTCAAAGAACAAACTAATAGGAAGTCAACGAATTATCGATCGCTATAGTCCCTGTTTGTTTAAATGTAGCAATGTAGGAAAAATACAACGGACATGAAGGAGGTTAGTATGCAGGAAGACATGTAATGAAGATAAGTTATTATGTAGGAAGGTACGCAACATCTACATACAATAATGTAGGTGAAGACATATACAAACAATAAATGAAATACAAAATAACACAATATGAAATAACAGTACAAGCGTGTACCTTTCTATTTCCTCTTCAACCGATGCAGTCAAGACTCCGTTGTTTTCTCCAGCTATTCTGTTTGTTTGAATGTGGGAATGCACAAAATACAATGAACATGAATGGAAGCTGGTATGCACCGGAGAACGAGTAATATGTACATACAGTAAATGAGACTCAATGAATAGAATAAAATATAGGCAGAAACATGAACCTTTGCGCTTCTCCATCCATAGCTGTAAATATGTAATTTTTTTCCCTGCCCAAAATATATTACAAGCCATAAAATATTACGAAATTGCATGGCCATAGCTAAACGATTTTTGGTTTTTCATGGAAAAGTATCCAGATATGATTCCACCCATGGAAATACATGTTTTTTATCCTCTACACAGACTGTTGTGCTCACGATACAAGATTTTGGTTTTCCGTGGAAAACTACCCAGATATGCTTCTAGACATGGAAATATAATTTTGCAGTATCTTTGTTGTACATATCATATCTCAAGTACAAGACAAATTGTATCGTGGTCACACCAGCTTGTGTAGAGGATAAAGAACATGTATTGTCATATGGGCACATTTCACCATACATGGTTTATAAGTGCAACTTACATATGTTTTATTTTAACAAAAAAACAACGGATATTGCAATTTCACATGTACTTCTCGAACTATTTTTCATGCAACTATTTTCTATCATGTCAACACTGAAGCACCAACAAAATCTCACAGCAGAACATATATCAACCTTGCAAGATAGGGAAAACAACACAACCGCATGTCCACTCGTGGGTGCAAGGGTTGAACACCGTAAAACTCTCTAAAAAAATAATAATACATAAAAAAAAAACCAGCTCCAACTGCCGACACAGGACCCCAACCCTACAAAGCCGAAGCAAACAAAAGAAAACAACAAGCACCAAACCAATGAGAAAGCACGAACAGGCCCAACTGCAGCCCCAGAGCCCCAAATTGTAAACTTGATCCAAACAAACACAACCAACAACCGACGAACTAGCGAACAAGCAACAACCACCGAACCAGTAAACAACATATGTATCTCCAACGATTATGAAACTGCAGCCGAAGCACAGAAGGAACCGAAAACATATGAAGAGCATGCCAATAGAAATAAGCAAACATTCTTACTTGCAAACTGCAAACACTAAACAACAAAGAATGAATAGAAAATGAAACTATGGCATGGAAACTTACTTCGAAACGATGAAAGGTAGAAGCGCAGGTCGAATTGTGAACCAAACAACAACAACAAGCAACAACCAACGAACCAACGAAGAAGAAGCACTCACCGAACCAGTAAACATTGTATGTAGCTTCAACGATGACGAAATTGCATTGCAAGGGTAGAAGAAGGATGAAACAAACAATGCCTATTCAACTGGCGGTGGACAATGATATTGTCCAAAATCACTGCAATATTGTATGGAAAATTTCGAGGAAAAATGTACTCCGAGAAGCATATTTAGTTAAACATTTAAGGTTGTCAGGCTGTCTAAGGGCCTCGCAGTATGCAAACATTTAAGCTGTCAGGCCTGTTGGACGACCTCGCGTTATGTAAACATTTAAGTTGTGAGGTCTATTCAAGCACCTCAAAAAAAGTGTATGATTACAAATACAAACGAGTAATAATAATAAGAATAGTAGCACAAATAAAAAATTAAATCACAATACAAGGTTATAAACTTTGGAATTATCGATCACTGTAAACCTTGGATATCTAAACATTTCAATATGATTAGTACAAATAAAAAAAAACACCGTATATGCTAGCAGAAAATGCTAAGACAAACATTCGAACTAATTCTAGCATTAATCCACCTTCGTGCAATGCATAAGAAAATATATGATTCAAAAAGACTATATACGATCAAATACTTTGAATATGCTAACATATATAACATTGGGAATAACAAAGCCGACAATAAGACCTCCAATCTGTTATCCAATCAGATCATGACATATATGTTACTTTTTTATTATATAAAAATCAATGTTTTTAGTTCCCTAGTTCCAACAATAGACATTATAAAAATATTTGTAGTCAAAGAACAAACTAATAGGAAGTCAACGAATTATTGATCGCTATAGTCCCTATTTGTTTAAATGTAGCAATGCAGGAAAAATACAACGGACATGAAGGAGGTTAGTATGCAGGAAGACATGTAATGAAGATAAGTTATTATGTAGGAAGGTACACAACATCTACATACAATAATGTAGGTGAACACATATACAAACAATAAATGAAATACAAAATAACACAATATGAAATAACAGTACAAGCGTGTACCTTTCTATTTCCTCTTCAACCGATGCAGTCAAGACTCCGTTGTTTTCTCTAGCTATTCTATTTGTTTGAATGTGGGAACGCACAAAATACAATGAACATGAATGGAAGCTGGTATGCACCGGAGAACAAGTAATATGTACATACAGTAAATGAGACTCAATGAATAGAATAAAATATAGGCAGAAACATGAACCTTTGCGCTTCTCCATCCATAGCTGTAAATATGTAATTTTTTTCCCTGCCCAAAATATATTACAAGCCACAAAATATTACGAAATTGCATGGCCATAGCTAAACGATTTTTTGTTTTCCGTGGCAAAGTATCCAGATATGCTTCCACACATGGAAATACATGTTTTTTATCCTCTACACAGACTGTTGTGCCCACGATACAAATTTTTGGTTTTCCGTGGCAAACTACCCAGCTATGCTTCTAGACATGGAAATATAATTTTGCAGTATCTTTGTTGTACATATCATATCTCAAGTACAAGACAAATTGTATCGTGGTCACACCAGTCTGTGTAGAGGATAAAGAACATGTATTGTCATATGGGCACATTTCACCATATATGGTTTATAAGTGCATCTTACATATGTTTTATTTTAACAAAAAAACAACGGATATTGCAATTTCACATGTACTTCCCAAACTATTTTTCATGCAACTATTTTCTACCATGTCAACACTGAAGCACCAACAAAATATCACAGCATAACATATATCAACCTCGCCAGATAGGGCAAACAACACAACCGCATGTCCACTCGTGGGTGCAAGGGTTGAACACCGTAAAACTCTCAAAAAAAATAATAATACATAAAAAAAAAACCAGCTCCAACTGCCAACGCAGGACCCCAACCCTACAAAGCCAAAGCAAACAAAAGAAAACAACAAGCACCAAACCAATGAGAAAGCACGAACAGGCCCAACTACATCCTGATGTAACACATGCCACCCACGTGTCCCGCTTCCACCAGGACCTTCTTTTTCTCAGGCCCGAAGAGCTAAAATGCCCTTCAAATCCCGTATCGGGACCTTTTGTCACCCACATGATCTCTATTTATCTCCCGGCAGTCTTCTCGGGAAATCGGGTTCCGTGTTATCGCGAAACTCGTGGGCACCTTCCTCGAGTATCCAAAACCCCGAACCCCAATGCCACCTGTCCTCCTTTTACTGCACTCTGGGGTCCACACCTTATAGATTGGTCGGAAAATCGCGTATCGGGATATCGCGATTCCCGTGGCACCAATTCACGGACCCTTCCAAGTCCCGATCCCCGATATGGTTGCTGACGCTCTCCTCCACGCCACCCTCTTCTCGTTGTGCTATCGGATATCGCGAGATCACGATTTCCCCTGTAGCGATTCCTTTGCAAGTGGAAACTCCGACTGTCGAACCCCGACTCCTAGGGATCTCGCGCCACATGTCCCTGCGACGATCAACGACTCCAGTTGCGTCGGGAAATCGCTAATTGCGATTTCCACATGTATGAAACTCTTGCCTATGCAAACCCCAATATGCCGAATCCCGATTGCTCTTGGTCCCTTCCTGCGCTTAAGGACTAAATCCCACGCAACTTCTCCAAGATCTGACGGCTGGCGGGACTTCGCGAATCTCCCCTGTGAATCCTGACCGTCGATTCCTCCTCCTTGAGGAATTATTCCGCTCTAATCTCCATCTTGTTCGAACCTTTTACTGGGTCCGTTTCCACAATATCACGAAGGAACTATCCCTTCTGAGCTTGTTAACTCTGACTCCTTCAGAGACTTTGTACACACTTCTTGTGCTCAACCTTCAACAACTCTCAAAGTGTTGAGTCTTCTAGATTCTGTGCACTTCTGGAAACAACAGTCTCTGCCTTCTGCTACTCAGATTTACTACTGAGGCTTCAAATTCAGCCTACACTTCTCCTGCACGACTCTGCCACCCCACGTCAACTTCTGTGTGAATGAGGATAAGGGTTTAACCATCGAGCCTCATCAACGCACTCTATGCGGATGAATTCAGCTGCACTCTATGCAGGAATCTCAGACAGAGAAACAATTGAAACTTATTCTCTTCTCTCTCAGACTTCATTTAAAACCCTGAAATCACATGCACATCATATTCAAAGCAATAGCATGACCAGAAAATGAACATTCATGAGCACAAAACATCATACACAGAGAAAACAACACCAACCATGAAATTGAATCAAAGACTCTCTTCTATTAATTCAAAAACATATGTACATGGGTGTTCTTTACAAATTCTCTGCTTGCTCTCTCCTCTTGCTCCTGAATGAATGATTCTGAATAATCATACAATGTACAAGGGAGGGTGTCTATATCCGTTTTCCCTCTCGAAACCGAAACTGTCTAATCTAGACTTAAACATCTATCTACCTGCATTAAATCTATTAAATGCCTTCCTACCTACTAAGGACGAGAGCTTAAAGGCTCAAGGTCCCCTTTTACAATACAAGTGTGCTTCTTTATAAATGACTTCATTTAAAGGACGACGCAATACTTCCAAAGTATTTCAAAATGCATGCTGGCGCTGTCCAGCTGTTTCCTCTCAATGTGCTGGCTCGCTTGATGAGTGAGCGATGCTCCTGCATCACAACCCCAGAACCCCAAATTGTAAACTTGAGCCAAACAAACACAACCAACAATCGACGAACTAGCGAACAAGCAACAACCACCGAACCAGTAAACAACATATGTATCTCCAACGATTATGAAACTGCAGCCGAAGCACAAAAGGAACCGAAAACATATGAAGAGCATGCCAATAGAAATAAGCAAACATTCTTACTTGCAAACTGCAAACACTGAACAACAAAGAATGAATAGAAAATGAAACTATGGCATGGAAACTTACTCCGAAACGATGAAAGGCAGAAGCGTAGGTCAAATTGTGAACCAGACAACAACAACAAGCAACAACCAACGAACCAACGAAGAAGAAGCACTCACCGAACCAGTAAACATTGTATGTAGCTTCAACGATGACGAAATTGCATTGCAAGGGTAGAAGAAGGATGAAACAAACAATGCCTATTCAACTGGCGGTGGACAACGATATTGTCCAAAATCACTGCAATATTGTATGGAAAATTTCGAGGAAAAATGTACTCCGAGAAGCATATTTAGTTAAACATTTAAGGTTTTCAGGCTGTCTAAGGGCCTCGTAGTATGCAAACATTTAAGCTGTCAGGCCTGTTGGACGACCTCGCATCATGTAAACATTTAAGCTGTGAGGTCTATTCAAGCAGCTCAAAAAAAGTGTATGATTACAAATACAAACGAGTAATAATAATAATAATAGTAGCACAAATAAAAAATTAAATCACAATACAAGGTTATAAACTTTGGAATTATCGATCACTATAAACCTTGGATATCTAAACATTTCAATATGATTAGTACAAATAAAAAAAACACCGTATATGCTAGCAGAAAATGCTAAGACAAACATTCGAACTAAT
>ML808498.1:34001-68760 GCA_009831015.1 Picea engelmannii | reverse complement strand
ACAACCATAAACCAAGGTCCCATGGATTAGTGTCAACCACAATGCTGAAGTAAGATAAAGAAATAGGGTCCCATGTACAAGTGCTAGCCATCATCTTGAATTAGTCCAATAAGGTCCACCATAAACCTAGGTCCCATGGATTAGTGTCAACCACAATGCTGAAGTAAGATAAAGAAATAGGGTCCCATGTACAAGTGCTAGCCATCATCTTGAATTAGTCCAATAAGGTCCACCATAAACCTAGGTCCCATGTACAAGTGTTGACTATCATGCTAAATTAGCCAATGTCCTTTGTGCAAGTACCAACTACAATACTAAAGTAATCAAAGGAGCTCATCCATAAACAAAGGTCACATGTCCAAGAGATCATACTAACTCCCCACCGAACATAATCGAGCTCAATACCTAGCTAAGAATGGTGCTCCAAATTGCTAACACGGTTATGTGAATCCAAATATATAGATTCAACCATATCCAAAAAATTGTCCACATAAGCGTAAGAGGTTGGATGTGGATTTGGAAGGCACGCTAATACTAGAGCATAAGCAAGCTAAAAAATGGTAGTCATAACTGGCTCTTGACTTCCTACAACAATGTTCTCCACATAACGTGGAGTAGAGTCATCAAATAGAAGTTGGAAGTAGTTGTTTCCCCAGAAATTACAACTATCCATGTACCATTTCTCATAAGCCTTTTTTAAATCATACCAACCATAACATATGTCGCTTGTATACTCATCTTCAATATCACTCCAAATTTCCATGATTTGAATTTCTTTGTAGGCTTCTTATATCTTTTGTATGTGGTGCTCCATTTGGATTTGCACTATACGAACTCTTTTAGGAGGTTGAAATTTCACTACTTTGTATTACCATTATTTGATATCCTCTTCATAATCAATAGTCTCTTGAAGAAAAATTATAGGAGGGGCTTCTCCCACATAATTTGCATCTATCATATAATCTACATATATCATTGGTTATTCTTCAATGTGGGGGCTAATATATCCATGTAAAATGCAATAAGGCATTGTAAGTACGAGAGTTAGGGTATTGAGGGAGGAAATTTGTATGGGTTGTAGTGCACTTAATAGGATAAGAAGTATATCATATAGTATATCAAATCAAAGCCCCTGGAATCCTATTTCCAATAGAATTGGTTTGGCAACAATCTAAGAACCCTTTGAAAAAAAATATCTTCTCTACATTCCATGCGATCGTCATGGAAAGACCGTAAAATAATTGATTTTAAATTAGTGATATCTTCACTTCCTAAACTTTGATTTGGACAAAAAAATTTTGAGATTGGGTGATTTCATGAGAGGAACTCAAATATATAGTTGGTTTCTTAAAATTCTACTCATAAAGCTACATGAATTGATCTAGTGTTGCAACCCTCTTTTTCCCTTTGAAAACCTACAAAAAAAGGAAAAAAATCTTCTTCTTTTTTGCCCAAGAAAGAGCTCTGATACCACTTGTCATGTAACTTTGATGTAAAAAACCATACAAGATATACAAGAATAAGATAAAAAAAAATCCCCTTTACTTGATTATATCAAAATACCCTTAAGGTAGGTCAACACCTTATAATGATCCTTTTATGGAAGGAATCCACTCTTGTTCACTTGCCTCTTAAGGTTGGGCAGCCTCTCAATGAGGTTTGGTTAAAAATGGATACATTCTACATTCTACTCTATGATATACAAAATGGTTACTTCTAACCCTTGTTAGGTTTGGTTAAAAAGCACATACTATTATTCCTAGAAATCCTACATGGAGGACCTACTAAGAAGTAAAGGTCTATTTTGAATCATATTTGGGTTAGATGTTGCACCATTAGAAAATGAAAAATGAGAAAAAAAACTGGTTAAATCACAATGATGAAGCAAAAGGCCTTATTGGTATGTCGATATATGAATACCTCAAATTCCATATTTAGTCCCTTGACACATTGGAGGAAGCATGGTTGAAGTTTGTACAACTCTTTGGGAAAACAAATTTGATTCATGCTCATCAATTGAAAAATAGGCTCATCACTCTTATTCTGGCAGAATTTCCAAACATTGAAGACTACATCATGAAAATTAAGCTCTTAATATTTCAACTTAATGATTGAGAAATCACTAAGCCAGATGATTAGGAAATCATGGCCATTCTTTATAATCTCAAAGCTCCTTTTGATATTTTTGGCTCTACTTTTTATTCAATTTTTTTTTTAAATAAAAAAGGGAGGAGCCTGCTATAATATATTATCAAAAATCTGTATCAGAATGTACATAGTCAAGAGTCTGAGTTAACCAAAATGCTGTCGGAGACTGGAAACCAGCATAGATACATAGCAAAAACAACTTATAAACTATTGGCATCTGTCCTGCCCGAAGGAAACCAGGACAGGTGCCTAAAGTCTAAAGGAAACAGTAACATAAAGCTAAAAACCATAGAACATGAAAAGCCTAGGTAATTGGTGACCTGTCATCTTCATTTGTCTTCCAAGTGGAGCCTGCCGGGATGGCAAAAGACTACGCACAGAGTGGACACTTTCGCCGAGCTGGAGCGCCAGAATAGGCACCGAGAAGCACGTCCAGGCGTTGGCCCATGATGAGTGCACGCTGCTCCAGGTCAGCCATGTGGCCTCGGAGCTCAAACACCAAGGACAGGTGCTCCTCGCGGAGGAGAAAGCCATGCAAGTCACCACCTTCGTCGGGCGTTCTTTGCTTCTCGTCATCCTGCCCACTGCTCCTTTCTTCCATTCTCGGCGCACCTTCAGCATCAAACGTAGCCTCCATGTCCTGCCAGGGAACCTCTTCCACAATGCAACCAGGAAAATTGGCGTCCACACTCAAATTATGTTTGCCATCCCCACTGCTAGACTTCCCTCTATCGCTCGGCGCCTCCACTGTCGTCAGGTCCTCCAGCATCAGGTCCTCCTCTATAATGCAAGCCGGGTACAATTTCTCGGTGCTATCCTCCAATTTGGCGGTGTCCAGACTGCTACGACCAAATTCCTTCTCGGCTATGGTGGAGAGCAGAGCCTTCTCCTCGGCTCGAGCCTTCTGTCTCAACATAGAAGTAGCCATGACCAGAGCACGTTCGAGCTGCTCTCTACGCTGTCGCTGCTCCTTGCGGGCGTACCAAGCCGAGCCACGGCGTGGCATACCTCGTTTCCTCGGCATATTGCAGAGCGCTCTCCCGGAGATACACACAGGCGAAAGCCAATTGAGAGCGCAGGCACCAGCGACAATTCTCCACGGAGGGATGGTGTACCAGTGCGCAAGGAGCGCGGAGCTACACCAGCGTCTCCAAACGCAGAGCAGAGCCGAGGACAGAGCAAGAAAAAACCAATAATTCGACCGCATATCCCCATGACCGCCTTTAACAATACATTCGCCAAGTTCGTAAATGCTCGCTCGCTCGAGGAGTCCTCCCATCGCAGAGCTGTTATGGCTATCCTGCATCCGTAATGCGAGTGTTAAATGGACAGCCTCCAGCATTTAAGCCCCGGCTTAATTCTAAGCCATATGGCACGCTTTCGCCACATGTCACCCCATACGGGGTACTTTTTATTCCATTGAAGATGCATTAGGAGCAAAATATAAAATGCTTTCTTTTGAGATTTTTTATGAACAATTAACATGTAAACAAGAAAATCCCTTTCATATGGGTATTCTTGATACAGGTTCTAAATAGAAATCATTTTTTTCTCATAACAACAAGGGCCCCAAACCCTCCAAGAAGAAGTTCAAAAGAGACAAACAACCCATGACCACAAATTCTCCTGTCGTGAGTCCTCCTCCTACAAAGTCCCAAAAAGATCCAAGTCAAAGGAGAAGAAACCACTAAGGAATTGTTCTTTTGTGGCAAAGATGGGCATCTTGATACACATCACTGGAAGAAGATGCAAGCATTTGAAGCAGACATGAAGAAGCACAATATTTGGCTACATTCTTCCTCCTCTTATACTTCTTTGAGGCCTTATGCACTTTCTACAATGGCATGTCAACCTAACCATGCACAGATTTTAGACCCAGGGCCCTCTCATCATATGGCCAATAATAGGGATTTATTCTCTTGTCTTGATGACTGTACAACAAGATAGATTTGTATCGATGATAGTTCTCCCTTGGATGTTGTAGAAGCGAAAACAATATATCTTCCTAAAGGGGAAATTAACAATGTCTTATATACTCTTTCTCTCTCAGTTAATTTCCTTTCATTATTCAAATTGCTCATTCAAGTGATGGAAAAAACATTTAGTTTTTACCTCATGATGTTGTAATCAAAGATATAAAGGATCCAACTATTGTAATAACTTCAAGATGTGTTGATGATTCTTCAAGGCTTTATAAATTAGACAACTTTGAACCCTCATCATCTACTATTATCTTCATTTCCCATGTTGATTACTTGAGAAAACTTTGGCATTAGTGTTTTTGTCATTTGAACTACTATTACTTGCAATTGTTGTCAAAGCACCAAATGGTGCATGACATGCCCCTTGTCTCATGCAATAATGGTGTTTTTCATGGTTGTGACTTGGGTATGTTCGACAAAATAGGGTATTCCAACATAGGATGAACACCTTTAGTAACCACTCACACAACCAAATCGAAGATCAACACACCGATGTTTATATGAGGTTAAAACCCTCAAAGAGGGAAACAATCCATGACCCTAGCCAACGTGGCCACTTGAGGCAATATATTAATGCAAAAAAATAATAATTTACAAGAGAGTTTCTCACAATCGATCATCAACAAATGACTCTCCATGCTCTTTAAATAGATATCATGGACCAATTGGGTGTTAATGTAGCTTTTAAGATCGAGAAGAATATGATTTGTTGGATCACTCCATGTCTAGAACATATCATGACCATTGTATTACATAACTACAAATGCACACTAAAGAAACACACTTTTACCTAAAGACACATTAGACCAAGTTGATCTTAACTAACTCCTAAGTGTCTAAATATCCTAACATTCCCCCTTAAGAACAACTTGGGATAGGATTGAAGGATTTACAAAGGTGACACAATAGGAGAAGGAAGGAGGCATTAGAGCCCATCCCCCCTTAATGACAACTTCCTAAACTCCTAACAAAGATCGAATATTGGAAAACTTCACTTTTGTAAGAGACTTTGTGAAAATGTTTGCAACTTGATCTTTTGTAGGGAAAACGAGCAATTCAATAACTAGATCATGAATGAGCTATCTGATGAAGTGCATATGTAGCTCAATGTTTTTTTTGTGTTGATGTTGAAATGGATATTTGGCAAACTTGATGGCACTTTGATTATTGCACTAGAGGGTGGTTAGATGTTGTTGTTGGAAGCCAAATTCTAAAAGGATCTGTGGAATCCATAAGGCTTATTGACTTGCATTAACCACTTCTTGGTACTCTGCTTTTGTGAAAGAAATAGCAAGAGCCTGTTGTTTCTTACAAGCCCAAGTGACAAGTATGGAACCAAGGCTGAAAACATAACCTACAATAGACTTTTGATCATCAAGTTCGTTGACCAAATCCAAATCACTGAAACCAAACAACAAAGGAGTCCCCCCTGAACTGTAATGTATCCTAAACTGAACTATATCTTGAACATATTGAAGTATCATCTTTGCTTATTTCCAATGGATTTCATGGGGTGTTTGCATATACCAGAAAACAAGACCAGCAACAAAGGAAATATCAAGATGAGTATGAGTCAAATATAAGAGGCTACCAACTAAATGACGATACAAAGTGGCATTAATATTGGGAGTAGTACATGTGGTAGCAAGTTTGACTCCGGACTAGAAGGGAGAAGGGGCTAGTTTAGAATCTTCCATGTGAAAGTGGCGAAGAAGGTCACAAGCATAATTAGACTGGGAAAGGAAAATACCTTCCTTAGTTTGCAAAACTTGGAGGACAAGGAAATAATGAAAATAACATAAGTCTGTAATTTCAAATTTCTTTTTAAGGATGGATTTCACATGGGTTAAAATTTTAGGGTCACTATTAGTGAGGATAAGGTCATCGACATAAAGAAAAAGTATTATGAGATGGCTTCCTACTTTCTTGGTATAGACACTAGGGTCAAAATGACATCTAGAGAAACCAATGTCAAGAAGAAATCTGTTCATTTTGGCATACCAAGATCAAGGAGCTTGCTTAAGACCATAAAGAGATTTCTTAAGGCAACAGAGAAGGTTGGAGTCATTATAGGCATAGCCAAGAGGTTGTTCCATGTAGATTTCTTCTTGCAAACCCCCATGTCGGAAGGAGGATTTGACATTCATTTGATGGACCTCCCATTTATGTGAGGCAACAAGGGATAGAACAAGGCAGATGGAATTCATTTTGGCCACGAGAGAAAAAGTTTCATTGTATTCAATGCCTTCAACTTGAGAGAATCCTTTGGAAACTAACCAGGCCTTTTGTCTGTCAACACTTCCATTTGATGCATACTTAGTTTTGTACACCCATTTACATCTAACAAGTTTTTTTCCTTTCAAAAGAGGTACAAGATCCCATGTATTGTTCACCATTAATGAATGATATTCTTCATTCATTGTTGTGTCCCAATCTGGGTGGCCAGAAGCTTCTACAAATGTGTCTGGATAATGAGTCTTTGAAACTTGATCCAAAAGAGAGGAGGCTCACTAGAACTGTGAATGTGTCTGATGCTGATCTCTAGGATCACCGACAATATCACCATCTACTTCTCATGTTGAACAGATCCATCTGGGAAGTGTTAGTGTTGGTGGAGGTTCAGGTTCAATGGACTCATCTAGAGGAAGGTGAGAAGGTGGAGGTGGATTTTCATCCTCACTGTCATCATTTGAAGAAGAAACCAGAATAGGTACAGAAGATGAAACAAATGTTGAAGATGGCTTGTAGGTCAAAGATGGAACTAACTCCGAATTAGGCTTGCAGGCCAAGAGATTTTCATCAAATGTAACATCTCTCTAATAATAATTTCATTGCAATGAGACTGAAGAAGTCTGTAACTTTTGACATCTTCAGAATATCCAATAAAAATGCACTTCTCACTTTTAGGTTGTAATGCTTTCATTTTCTCACCAGGAATGTGAGCCCATGCTACACTACCAAATACATGGAAGTGGCTTAACATCTGGATGAAGTTTAGTTCATCTTCATCTAGTGCTAGAATTTTTAAAGCCTTTGTGGGAGTGCGGTTTAATATGTAATTTGCACAGTTGATTGCTTCCTCCCAATAATGAAGACTTAATCCTTTAGATTGGATCATACAATTAACCATTTCCTTTAATGTGTGATTCTTTCTCTTAGCAACACCATTTTGATGTGGTGTATATGGAACAATATGTTGCATTTGAATGCCCTGTGCAATGCAACAACTTGTAAATTTGTTGTTCACATATTCGCCTCCATTGTTCGTTCTTAACATTTGAAGTTGATGTCCAAATTGTTTTTCTGCAAGGGCCTTGTAGGCCAAAAACATGTCAAAAAATTCACTCTTTAGTTTGAAGAAGTAAACCCAAGTGCGTCTGGAGAAGTTATCAATGAAAGTTAAGAACTACTTGCACCCAAAGAAAGGAAAAGAAAGAGGACAACACAAATCACTATGAACAATTTGCAAAAGGGTCAAGGTGTGCCAAGAGGCACATTTGTCAAAATTGTCCTAGTGATGTTTATCGAGAACACAACCGACACAAACACCATCTCTGCAAGAAACGAGAGGAAGACCAATTATCATATGTTGATTACATAGTTGCTGCAATGAGCGATAGTTTAGATGACCAAACCACTCATGCCAAAGTTTTTTGAAGTCAACGCTATGAGCAACAAAAACTGATGGAAAATATGATAACCCAAAGTTGTCAAATTTGTACAACTTGGTAATATCATCAACAATTCCAGTTGCTAGGACATGCTTAGGATCTTTTAAATCCTTGATTACAACTTGGTGAGGTGAAAACTCTATGGTTTTACCTTCATCTAAATGGGTGATATGATACATTGATAAAATGTTGCATGAAAGACTTGGAACACATAATACATCATTGAAATGACCATTATCTACTTGAACCATTCTAGACCCTACAACACTAAGAGATATATCATCACCAACAAATATTTGTTTGGCGTTACATTCATTAACAGAAGAAAAAATGGTTGTATTCCATTTGGCTTTCTTTCGGCTTCAGTGGGGGCTTGTTTTGTTCCCAAGGTAATCTAGTACAATCATTGACTTCTTAAAACATCATCCATATGGGATTTTCATGAGAAGTAACTGGTACTGGTAAGCAAAAGATCACTTGGAGAAGCCATATTAGAATATGCAATTCAAAAGCTAAAATTGATGGTTTGGATGGAAAACTCTTGAAAAAAATAGGTTGTTTAAAAAAAACGGCATTGAAAATGGACCTCGAATGTGAAAGTTATGCCCCTTTGAAAAAACATAAACGGTAATACAAAGAGTCATGTGGCAAATATAAGTTGGTCCACATGGTAATGTCATTCCTTCTCTAAATTTGTCTATAAGCTCATGTGTACAAATAAGTTACTTATGAAGTGAGTCACTTTTATAGAATAAGTGAAAATCACTTTTACAATGAAATTACTTTATAAATTAGAGTTGCATGCAAAAAAAATATCTTAAAAAAAAAATATTAAAGTTATTTTATAGTGATTCATTTTTATAATTTAAGTGAAACACACTTTAAAACAAAATTATGAGATAACTCAAGTTTGCATGAACTTTTTCAAAAAACAACTTAAAAAAAGAGATTTGAACTCAAGACCTCTTATTAAATAAAGTAACTTTCAGCCAAGTGAGCTAGCGCAAAACACATAACAATGCTAAATAAGGAGGACATGGGTGTTGTTGGGGCTCCACCTCGAAGTGCGTGCTTACCCGAAAAACCTTCATTTTTGTGTGCTCACACAAAAATAAGAGAAACTTTAGAATCAAATCTCAACAACAATGGGGTTAATCTTGGTTAGCTTACTTGGAAAATGCAAGTTTTCTCTTTGTTTTTTATTTGCTAAGCTTACATACAAAGCAAAGAAAAGATCATACACATAAATGAAAACACTTTTCTCTCCGTCTTTGATTTTTCGAGATCGCGTAGAGTGCAAAACAAAGAACATACGCAGACTGGAAAGAGTAGAAACCTAGAAATAAAAAAAGAAAAAACCAAAATATTAACTCTGTAATTTAAAAAAGAAGAAGGGTGCATTCAACGTTTATACCTCTGGATCCGACTAAAATGGCCATATCTTAGGAAAATGGAAACCTTTTCGAGTGAAATGAAAAGTGTTTTTGATTGAAAGAAGTGCCCTGGACACATTGGAATAGTCCTCTTAGCCCAAAAATGTATGGAAATAGCAGAAGCCATAAATGCAACAACACGACTTCAAGATCCAATCTACAATGGGAGCGAGTCTTTAAACAGACTATGATACCATGTTCGAAAGAATGGGGTGTTCCAACACAGGATGAACACTTTCAGTGACCATTTACACAAACAGATCAAAGATCAATGCACCAATGTTTTTATGTAGTTAAAACCCTCCAAGAGGGAAATAGTCCATGGCACCAGCCAACGTGACCACTTGAGGCAATATATTAATGCAAAAGAAAAATATTTTACACGAGAGTTTCTCACAACTGATCATCAACAAATGACCTCCATTCTCTTTAGATATAGATCATGGACCAATTGGGTGTTAAGACATGGGTCAATATAGTCATTAAGATCAAGGAGAATATGAATCATCGGATCACTTTGTGTCTAGAACATATCGTGATCGTGAGATCACATAACTACAAATGTATACTAAAGAAACACACTTTTACTTAAAGACACATTAAACTAAGTTTATCTCTACTAACTCCTAAGTGTCTAAATATCCTCATAGGGTATTGTTAGGAGTTCATGATGTTTTCATTAAGGGGGGATAGACTCTAATGTCTCCTTTCCTCTCTTATTGTGTCACCTTTGTAAACCTTCAATAATATCCCAAGTTGTTCTTAAGGGGGGATGTTAGGATATTTAGACACTTAGGAGTTAGTTAAGTTCAACTTGGTCTAATATGTCTTTAGGTAAAAACACATTTCATAGTGTGTTTCTTTAGTATGCATCAATATACATTTGTAGTTATGTAATCTAAAGGTCATGATATGTTCCAGAAATAGAGTGATCCAATGACTCATGTTCTCTTCAATCTTAACAGATATATTGATCCATGGCTTAATACCCGATTGGTCCATGATCTCTATTTAAAGAGCTTGGAGGGTCATTTGTTGATGATCGATTTTGAGAAACTCTCTTGTAAAATATTTTTCTTTTGCATTAATATATTGTCTCAAGTGGACACATTGGTTGGGGCTATGGATTGTTTCCCTCTTCAAGGGTTTTAACCATGTAAAATATCAGTATATTGATCTTTGATTTGGTTGTGTGAGTGGTTATTGAAAGTGTTCATCTCATGTAGGAATACCTTGTTTTGTCGAACATGTAAACATCACACTAATCCATTTTCATCTAGTCAATCATGGTGAGCACAAGCACTACTCAAACTGGTTCACAGTGATATAAATGGATTGTTCCCCGCTCCATCATTTTCAGGTGCATGATACATTCTCACTTTCATGGGTTTCTTTCATTAAACTCAAAAGTGAAGTTTTCAATCTTTTTGTTGCTTTAAAAGAATTGGTTGAAAATCAATCAGGACATCAAATGAAGAGAATTCACACTGATAATGGTGGAGAATATGTTAATAAAAATTTCATTGAATTTTTCTCTAAAAATGGCATTCAAATGCAACATATTGTTCTCTACACTCCACAATAGAATGGAGTAGTTGAATGTAAAAATTGAACACTTAAATAAATGGATAATTGTATGGTTTAATCAAATAATTTAACTCCATAGTTATGGGTTGAAGCAGTCAATTGTGCTAATTGCAGGCTTTTCAATTACTTCCTAATTAACTTAGTGAGAAACTAAAGAGTTGTGCATTTAATTATCAATCGGAGGTTGTATCTTAATTATGAACTGTCGTGCACCGTATATGCAAATGTAGTGTTGTATTCGTTAAGGAGTTGTAGTACTTCGAATGTCACTAGTTGAGATATCATGATACTTAATTAATTCACAAAGCTATCCTACTTCTCAAATTGCAGGAAAATAAATATCACATTTGCAAGAAAAAAAATCACACTTGCGAAAAGTAAATCTCTCTTGCGGAAAATAAATCACTCTTTGCAGAAAGTAAATCACTCTTGTAGAAAGTAAATCACACTTGCAGAAAATAAATCAAATTAACGTAAAGTAAATCACACTTGCATAAAGTAAAGTTATGCTAACATCTAATGGTAACTTGCTCAAGTAAAATGATGATATTGTCTTGTTGTAACAGTTACACGTTCGTACTTCCAATGTTAATTTATAAAACCGATAATATCAATCCCAAGTTGTTGAGGAATGAGAAAACATAATATAGTAAAGCTGCAAGCGGAGTTGCAACAATGTGAGTTGCAGCAACAGAGTTGCAACACAAAAGTTATAGCAATGCGAGTTCCAACAACGAGAATTGTAGCAAAGAAGCTACAACACGAAAGCTACATCCATGTGAGTTGCAACGATGGGAGTTGCGGAAACGTTTGTGATTACAAACTTACATAAATTAAATCAACACCGAGTTACAACTTGATATTGCAGGATTCATGACACAAGGAAACTAAACATGAATCACACATGAATTGCAATTAACTGTTCTACGAAATTTGGAATTGCGACAAATTAAGAAACGAAACAACTACATAATTAAATGAACAAAATTGAAATGCTAAATCGTATTCCTAATGTTACATTCAATACCTGACTAAGGAGGGGGCCCTACCCCCTTAGACAAGGCACTAGGATACAAAATTAGAATCACATGAAAATCAACACATCAACATGCAAACAAGAGAAGAACGGAAATTATATTGCAAAAGTCTGAAATTTACTATAGTAGATGAATACTATCGCTAGAATAACTCTCCCCGGGCTCAAGGGAGATGGGGTGTTTATATAATACAACTGATCTCTAAAATAACACAAAGGGATGGATGGACACCCATGAGAATCAGGCTATTCATCTGTTTACATTGATATTGTCGAATTGTGGTAAAGATCGAGCATGTGCTGACTTGGATCAGCTGAGTGACAATTGGTAAGCAAAACAATTTCTCTTTTGATTGTCAACTTGCATCCTGTCACTTTCCTATGTGAGGAATGTTCCTTGAATGTCGACTATAATGTTGATTGTTGCGTTGGCAGACTTTGTACTTGGATTTGCAACAACAAAATTGTGCTCAGAGTTGCAACAACAATATCATACTCAAAGTTGCAATAATTGTGTTGTGCTCAAAGTCGTAGCAATAGAGAGGAATTACAAACACTATAAGGAGCTGCAGCAATTGTTTTGTGCTCAGAGTCCCAACAACATCGAGGAATTATGACCACTATAAGGAGTTGCAACTACTGTAAGGAACTACAAGTACTCTAAGGAAACCATTACAATTGCTCCTGTGTAGCAGTGTTAGTGCATGAAAGTAACAAGTTCCTTAAGAAATATGTAAGAATAACATACAAAATGTCATATGGGGAAAGTTTCATACCTTGGTGAAAAGTGAGACAAAATTGGATAAGGAAGGTATCAAAAATGAAATGATCAGTGAAAAATG
Organism: Picea engelmannii; assembly: GCA_009831015.1. Taxonomy (NCBI): domain Eukaryota; kingdom Viridiplantae; phylum Streptophyta; class Pinopsida; order Pinales; family Pinaceae; genus Picea; species Picea engelmannii. Next base: position 56,061 of record ML808498.1, on the reverse strand, counting down.
GTAAGGAAAAAGGTATTAGACGGGTGTTGAAAGTATGGCAATTTAAGCACCCGTCATATCCCCCAACCCAAAATGGTTGCATGTCCCTATGCAACCAACAATCACTCAGGGTTAGATAAATCAGGGTGTCCATGGAGGTCACTGACACTACAATATACCTCCCCTTCTTCCTCTTTCTTTTCACTGGCGTCATGCCCTGCTATAAATCCTCTTTCTTCTGATGGTTCCTACTTTGTTTCTGTCTAAGTGGCCTCATCAATTAACATAAAGTGTGTGGCATGGAAAACTACTTCCCTTATTTCCTTAATTTAAGTTGTTTATTGTAATCTGATGAAGGGTTCCCCTGCAACAAGAGGAATTGCTACATGGTAACCCGATTTCTCAAGTGCCCTTTGTTCATTAAGCTCATCCTTCAACATTTTAAAGTTGAGTTGTAGCTTCTAGTTCTTCATTCTCAACATTCTATTTTGTTTTAATAAAGGCACATAAATAGGTAAGGAGTGTGAAATGCTTAACTAGGATGTAGCAGTAACTTTCCTCTCAGGCTCAACAATCTCTATTTTTGGTTCTTGTTTTCATGGTTCTTGTACATGAACAAGTTCCTCTCTATTTCCTGTTGTGTCAGCAAGAGCTTATGTTTCTTGTGGCTGAGCATGTGGATTAACATTATTTTTTCCGGAAGTGCTTCTTGTTGGTTCTTGTGGGTCAACAAGAGCCTTTGGTTCTGGGTCATCTTTCTCTTGTGAAGTAGCAGAGTGCTTTGGTTCCTCTATGTGTGATTCTTGAGGTTTGTTTGAGTGTTCCTCATGAGTTCTCTCTACTGGTTCTTATGGAGTAGCAGGAGCCTTGGATTGATGTTCCTCCTTTGTTTCTTATGGGTCTACAACCTATTCTCTATAAGGGCTCTCCATTGGTTCTTGTGGGAAAGTAGGATCTTTTGCTTTTGGTTTTTCTTCATTTGAATATGCCTCAAGGAGGGTGATAAGATCTTCTCCAAGAGCACCATTTGCTAGTCCTTGTGTGTCAGCAGAGGGTTTTATCTCCATTGTTTCAACTGCTTTCTGATCATCCTTTTGTGCGTGTTCTTTTAGCTCAGTAGGTTTTCATCTTTTGCGTTGAGTTCCAGCCATGTGGCTCATTCTTCTTTTCTTTGGAATGTGGGGTTGCCTCTTTTTTAACCCTATGACTCTCTTTGTAGGGGGTTTGTTGGTAGTCACCTCAACATTGTTGTCATGGCCTTCCTTCATCGGAGTTGCAACATGATGGCCGCTTACCCTAGTTGTCCTTTGTGGTTTCTTTGGTGGAGGAGTGTCAACATCTAGGGTTGTTGTATCTGCGACATTGTTACTTGGCGGTGGAGTTACAACTTTGGCCTCTTCTGGTGCCAGAAGTGAAACCATTGCTTTTTGGTATGCCTAAAGTGCAACCACTTCATCCTCAAAGAGTATAACGAGTGGCCAAAAATTACTATTCCAAGTGCGACCTTCCCCATGTAGGGAACACTCCACCAATAGCTTGATAAGGCCATGGTGCGAGACAACGTCCTTGGGTTTCTTCGCCCTTTGCATGAGTTATATCATCATCTACAACATTCTGAATAGGAAGTATGGCATATTAATGGGTCGGTTATGTCGGAGATGATCCAAAAGTAAGATATGTTGGAGATATATGGACCTGTAGCAACCTTCACATGTGAAGTATCGTTGCACAAATATAACCATGTCTTGCTAGGGGTGTGGCATGGACCATCTTTCAAATCCTATGCCTTTCTTCACTAAGGCCTCTCTAGGCTCAAGGAATTTCCTCAGAATTTCAGGTTGGGAGGTCCTCCTAGTGTACCATCTCTCCCTTGCTCGTGGTAAACTTGTGATTTCCGCCACTGTCTCCTCGATGATTTTTGCATGAGCACTTGCTACCATGGAGTGTTTGGCTCTGAAATTCAAAGCAAATTCCAGAGCTAATTCATCATCATACCCCTGTAGGTGTTGCACATATTCCATCCAATTGGCCTGTTGCAAAATTTCTCTAATGTGCTCATAGGCCTTGAGTAATAATGCTTATGTAGGTTCCCTGCATATCAATGAACCCCCATGGTTCCTTCTTTATGCTAACTGTGATTGCTTGTGTTTGCACAAGAAATGGTTGTTTATTAGGTAGGGAATTTCGAATTGCGACAATAATGGTGGTGGATATGGTAATGAGAGTGCAAGGTCGCAAATATGGAAATGATGGTGTAAGGTGGATGTTATAGTGGAATGATAATAGAACACGTGCCAGTAAAAATATTTATTACACATTCTTATTGGAACTTATACCTCTCTCTTCTTACTTCAAGTGGTTGTACGAGTATGGTGCTGATGTATTTGCATCGGCTAGAGTAGAGTCACATCAACGAGCTTAGCCAAAATTTCAACATCGACGTTGTTGGTTCTGTCCACTGGAAGTGTAGGAACGATGACGCACATAAAGTGAAAGTTGCAAGTGGAGTCGCAACAACGGGATTTGTGGTGATATAACTACAACACTAAGAGTTGTAGAAACCAATGTTGCGACGCCAGTGGTGTAGACGGGAATTGCATCATCCGTGGTGTGGATGAAAGGTGTGGGAGAGAATTTCAAAAATAAAATAAAGCTACAAGCGGAATTGCAACAACGTGAGTTGCAACAACAAAAATGAGAGGGGAGAGAGTCATAGAATGAAGTAGAGCTACAAGTGGAGTTGCAGCAATGACAATTGCAACAAAGGGAGTTGCGGCAAGGGAGTTTCATCAAAGGGAGTTGCGACAAGGGAGTTGCATCAACGAGAGTTGCAACAACAAGAATTGCAACAAAGGAGTTGCGACAAAGGGGTTGTAGCAATGGGAGTTGTAGCAATGAGAGTTTCAACAACATGATTTGCAGCAATAGGAATCGCAACAACATTCTTCTCCCTTGTATATCTTGAAAAAAAAAAGATTATTAGAAAAAAAACAAGGCTTTTATTAAAATTTTGTTGAGAAAGATCCTGACATACCATCACAAAACCATGAAGTGCCCTTCTTGTTTATTTTTATTTTATTTTATTTTTTTAATTTTTTATGCGCCAACTAGGATTGTTTTCACATTATTTTATTTATTTATTTATTTTGGAGAAGAAAAGGAATTATCCAGCAGGGATTCATTCTTCCTGAACGAGTTCTAGATGACTATCGGGCCATCCATTTACAATCTTCCTAAAACAAACTTCTTTTGATATGGGTCGATGATATAGGCAAAGTCTATATCCATTAGCCATTAGAGGAATTATGTCTTCATTTATGGTACATAGTTTGATGGCTCCACTATCATACACTGTATCAATCTCATATGGACCGAGCCATCTGGTGCAGAATTTTCCTTTGAAATCTTTGAACCTGGAATCAAATAACAATTCCCAGTCTCTAGATTTGAACTTCTTTTTCTTGACAAAATTATCGTGTCATCTGGCCCTTTGATGTTGTATCACTGTGGCTCGGTGTAGGGAATCCTATCATAGTTTTTCCAACTCGTTGATTTGAGGCAGTGTTTGTTTCTGAGCTTCTGATAGGTCCAACCCAAGTTGTATTGTTGTCCAAAGTGTCTGGATTTCTTTTTCAATGGATATTAGTACTCTTTTCCCGTATACTAACTCATAAGGTGTTCATCCTGTAGTAGTTCTCTAGGTTGTTCTATGGGCCCATAAAGCTTCGGGGAGTCTATCGTCCTGATTCTTGAGGTGCAACCCGACAATTTTAGTGATAATGGCCTCAAGGACTTTATTAGTCCTCTCTACTTATCCATTTTCCTATGGGTGATATGGTGTTGTTACTTTATGCTTGATCTTGTAGTTGTCCATCAGGTCTCTAACAAGCCGCAATGTGAATTGAGTTCCTCCGTCGGTCAATATCTCTTGTGGTATCTTGGACCTTAAAAGGATCTCTTCATGGAGAAAATCCACTACTGCTTGTTTGGTTGCTATTATAAGTGCCTTTACCTCCATCCATTTTGTGACATAGTATGTACAAATGAGGATGTAGGAGTGCCGACAGAAAGGGGGATTTATTGGTCCCACAAAATCAATGGCCCATTTTTCAAAAGGTTCTAACACCACCTGCGGTTGTAGCGACAATTCATCTGTTTGTGTGGGTCTACCCATGCGTTGACATCTATCACATATCTTCACATATTCTTTGACGTCTCTGAAGATAGTGGGCCAATAGTACCCATGATGGAGTGCCTTGTACTCAATTCTTTTATCAACAAAATGGCCCCCACATGGCCCATCGTGATAGAATTTTAGTATCTCATGGACTTTGTCTTCTTGTACACATCTTCTGATAATCAAATTAGGCCTAATGTAAAAGAAGCAACCATTGATCCATAAAAATCTTTCACTTTCTCTGACTAAGCTGTGTTTCTCTTTGGGGGTCAGATGATGTGGGAGATTGCATGTAGCCAAAAAGTTAGCAATATCTGCAAAGCATGGAGAGTTAATAGATACTACAAATAAATGTTCATCCGGAAAGAAATCTTCTACTGGAGGTTCATTTTCATTAAATGTTATTCTAGAAAGAAATTCAACAACCACATTATCTTTTCCTGGTTTATCTAATATGGTAATATTGAATTCTTGTAATAAAATAACCCATCTAGTGACCTTGCCATTGGTGATTGGTTTGTTCATTAAATACTTAATAATGACATGATCAATATGTAATATTATGGGATATCTCATAATGTAGTGCCTAAACTTGTTTATTGCATGAATAACAACAAGAAACTCTTTTTCAATTACCATATAGTTCAATTATGCAAGCGAGAGATTCTTACTGACATAGTAAATTACATATGGGTCCTTTCCTTCTAGTTTCCCTAGAACAAATCCAACGGTAGTGTCTGATGCGTCCATGGAAATATGAAATGGGAGGGATTAATTGGGCCCTCTTAAAAAAAGAGCCTCAGAAACTTTGATTTTCAGTTCATCAAGTGCATGCTAGCATGTCTTTGTCCATACAAACTCAATATCTTTGTTAAGTATAGAAATTAATGGATGAGCAATTTGTGAAATTTTTTCAATGAATCAACGGTAATAACTAGCATATCCCAAGAAACTTCATACCTGCTTTTGCGAAGTTGGAGTTGGAAAGTTTAATATCACATGTAATTTTGTTGGATCTACTTGGATACCTTTGGCTGAGATTCAGTGTCCTAGTACAATTCCATCAATTAACATCATCAAACTTTTTTCATTACTGAGGGCAACATTTGATTCTTTACACCTTATCAATTTTTCTCCAAGTTTGCCAATGCCTCGTCAAATTCATCCCCATATGTTGTGAAATATTCCATATATATCCACACATTCATGAATTAAATTAGAGAATATACCAATAACAACTCATTGAAAGGTGGCAGGGGCGTTGCACAACCCAAATGGTAGAACACGATAAGCAAATGTCCCCCCCTAAGGACAAGTGAATTTTGTCTTGTCTTGATCTTCGGGTGCGATTTGGATCTAGTTATACCCACTGAATCCGTCGAGGAAAGAAAAGTGTTTCTTTCCGACCAATGTATCCAGGACCTGGTCAATGAATGGGAATGGGAAATGGTCTTTGTGTGTTTCTTTGTTGAGTTCTTTATAGTTGACACAAATTCTCCATTTACCATTTTTCTTTGGTACTGTGACTAGAGGGGAGACCCATTGGCTATCATAAATTGGGTAGATGAAGTTGGATGTAAGCAATTTCTGTAGCTCCTCTTTGACTATGTCTTTCAGTGTTGGATTCAACCGATGTTGGGGTTGGTGAATGGTTCAAGATCCTTCCTTCATATATATGTGATGTGTGCATAGGTCAAGATTTATTCCCTTCATGTAAGAGTAATTCCAGGCGAAGGCATAATTATTCTTTTGTGTCACTTTAACCAATCACTCTTTTTTTTGTTTAGCTTGTCCCTGGTTTATTTTCAAGGTTTTCCCTTGGCTGATTTCTATGGTTTCTATAACGGATCCTTGGTATTTCTTTGGATTGGATTCATATTCTATGGGTGAGATGCTTGTTGAGGCTAGAGAAGCCTATGTCTTTGGTTGCATCACATGCTCAAGGATATTTGTGTTTTCTGAAGAAGAGGAGGCTATGAAATCGTTGATTTCATCATTCTCTATTTTATCTCTTATGGCTAAGTATCGATCTATGGAGAGGACTTGATGGGATTATCCTTCTTCTTCACTATCTTCTTCGTCAACCCAAAGTGGCATCTCTAAGTCGATGATAGGTTTGGCGAGAGGATAGAGGGTTAATTGTTTTGTGGATGTCCCGTGGGAGATGGTCATATTACCTGACCTATAACCAATGTAAGCATATGTGGTGGCTAGCCAAGGCCTTCCCAGGATTAGAGGATACCCTCAAAGAGAGGTTTGTCACTGTAGGGCCATAAAGTTAGTGAGATATTCCCACAATTATACTAAGATCACTACATCTTCTAAGATTCCCTTTGGTTTAATGGTTGATCTGTTGGTTAGCTAGAGTACAATTGGGGTTTCCCTAAGGCCCGTAAGACCTAATGCTTGCATGGTCTCGTGTGTCATAACATTGATGGAAGCCCCAAGGTAGATTAATGTGTTACTAATGAGATTATTGTTAATCTTCACATTAACTAATGGACTGCTCAAATCTAAGCATTTAGTTGCTTAGATTTGAGCATAGAGTTTTCCCATGACATAGACAGTTTGGGGATGTTTTTTTTTTTTTTTTGTTGGGTTTCCTCAAGAAAAGTTCCTGTACCACTTTTGAATAAATGGGTACATCCTCGATGGATTGAAATAACAATATTTTGACACACACAATTTTGATTTCTCCCAGGAAGTCAAACTCGGGATGAGTAAAAGGTTTCTCTAAGTGTAACCTTTCTGGATAGGGTAGTTTTTGAAGTTCAAGGTGGACATTCTTAGCTTTTGAAGGTTCTTGAGATTGTTTTGGTTCCAATTATTCATTTCAGACATCCTCATTAAAATCTTCAATACTAATGCGAGGTTGGTCCTTGGTTAGAGTCTTCCCAGATTGAATATGAATATCATTGGAGTCCATGGAAGAGATGGAATAAGTAGGGTGTTGGACCCTGAGAATGCACTCTTTTTGTCACCTTTTTGCCACTTATTTTGCCTACCATATTTTTATAACCCTGTCATATTTACTATCATGCACTCCATTGTTACCATTTTGACATGAGTCAAGTTTCTCAAAGTTCTTAATCACATAAGAGTTCTTATAGTGACAAGATTTGAACTAGGAGGGCCCCCTGATGATAAGTTTGTTACTCTTTTAATTGTAGTTGTGTTCTTTACTTTTTTTGTGTGAATTTGTTTCAACTGTGTGGATTTAATTGAAGTTGTGTGAGTTTTCATTTATAATTCATATTACTTTATTTCTCAGCTCTTAACATAATGAAGTTTAATTACTCAATCATTGACTGACAGAACCGAATGGAAAATTTTGTAGGCCATGGAACTAGAATGGTAAGATATGTGGGACTAAGGGTCGAAGATTAAGAAGTGGTTGAAATCATCATTGTGATCATAGTGCTAAAGTCACTTTACTCTATTTTATGTAGTAACATTTTACTTTCTGTAGTTTAAGTCTGTTTCTTCATTTATAATTAATGAACAATTTTCTTTCTGTAGTTGCATAATTTAGACAAGAAACTAAAACTCTGCACATATGGTGCTTTACACTTCTCAAGTTTACAAACTCAAATTGATGAATTAAATGTAACAAAATTCATGCAATATAATTGACTGACATTTTTGGCGCCATTGTTGGAGAAGTGTACAAAGGGAATTGATTTCTCATTTCAGATGCATATAGAAATTAAATCATGTTAAGTAGAATGCATGGAACGAATAAATCATGTCAAATGATAACCTGGTGACAACAGGGTCTTAGTAGCATGAGTTATTTAGGATGAAGTGTGTTTCATTTTTGTTGTAGATTTAATTCAAAAAGTAGAAAATTTTCAATTATTTTTGGGTGTTGTAAGAACCCCCATCCACTAATCCATTTGTGAGTAGGAGCTCTAGACCAAAAAGAATAATTCAAGAATTTTCAAGAATTGTTTTAGCAAAGGAGGAAATGCCACTTCAAGAAATATCTCATATCCTAGCAGCAATTGAAAACATCTTTGCATCTAAGGAGGAGAAAATCATGACAGCCATTAAGTTCATATCTGCATCTCGAGAAGTGATCGAAGAGAAAAACTTCCATGAGAAAAATCAAGAAGACCAAGTTGAGATCAATAAACCATGGACAAAATTTCATGAGGAGGAGACAAAAGAACTTGAGAATGAGGAATTTATACCATGCATGTCATCGGATCCCTTATGCATTCAAGAGACTAATCAACAAATAGTAGAAGATCTACATGACATGACAAAGGAGGACATAAAAACCAATGCTGATAGACAAGAGAACCAAGAGAATAATGACTACATTGAAGAGTGGTTCCAGGCAGTCCTCATGCCACAATATTCCTCCATTATTCAACATTTCTTGGTATCATATCAATCAGATCCACTGGTTTCTCATATCTTGGTATCTACAAAGGTACATTTTTCAAATTTGGGTATGAGTATACTTGAGATCTTGTTACGCAAATGGCTCCATTGGAAGTATTCCTATGCTTGAAAGGGATTTTATTTTTCAAGAAAACTAGGATAGGTTAGGAGAATAAATGAGTAAACAAAATAGTAAAGATAAAAATAAGTCAAGTTGTGAAAACTAGTTTACTGGCGCAACTGGACATGAGTTTTACTTGAAAACCAGGCTTCCCAACGAGCTTGATTCACAATAATTTATGTAAGTTCATGTTGGTTCCAATATTTTATTATGGTTCTTCAAAATCTTTTTGGTTCTATGCTTGAGTTGGCTAATGTGGGATTCCTTAAAGCCCACCTTCCAACAAATCTTGTCCCATCGACTTCAACACCTTATCTGGGACCAAGATCAAAGATTCTTTTGAGTGCCTTGGAGTTTTCATACATCAATGGAAAATTTCCTCGCTAACAACAAGGGAAAACCTCAATGTCTCTTGATTGTCAGATCCCGCAGGTGACTTGACTTCGACACATTTATTCGTACTTGTCAGAATGCACTCTTGTACCTTGACACTCATTTACATTATCGGTGAGTTTTCCCACTTTCATTAACGATTGTCATCAATGGTCGGTAATCCAATGAATTCTTTCTATGTTCGACTTCAAGCAAATTCATTCACATAGATAGAATTATACATATAGGGGTTATATATGAAGACTATATGGTTTATGAAATCAACAACAACTTGCAGGATTTCATTTTTCCTATAAAAACATGCTTGTATATTGTTCCAATAAAGGTTAACATTCAATTTCAAACAATTGTGTGGTATAATTCAGTTTGTTGACAATCAACTTCATTTAAAAAGTCAACAGATTTGGATCAACACTCGTGGTCAATATTAGCCTTGCTTATTTTTAGAATTTCAAGTGTTTTTTTATTCATCTTCAGACCTCAGTCATCATACATTTGATTACATGGATCCTACTTAAGCATGCAGTACAAATATGAATTACAAACAAAGGTCGCACGTGCAAGTTTCGATCTCATGATCAAATGTCTAGTCAACCACATGCCAAATGGAAAAGAGTAGTGAACTTTCGACACAATTTTCGAAGCAATGAAAATGAATCAAAAAAATTATTTCAGACTACATCATGACCTCTTTCAGTTGATCTTTAGAATATTTCTCTTTATCATGCAACCAAGAGTTCATTGCTAGTCACTCAGGTCATTAAACATTCGAAAGAGGTAAAGTTGGGTAAGCGATTTATGTCTCTAAGTAGTCATCTTACATGAAATTCATGCATATAAGATTTTGAAGTTTGACACCCTTTCATAGTCTACTTTCTTACCTTTTCATATTCCATTGGTTCCATCATCATATTTCATACCCTTTCTTAATCTCACTGTCCATCCATCATCATTAATTACCCTAACCTTGACAAACTTTGAAGAACTGAAGGAAAAATAAACTTTCCCATTCAAGTGTCCTACTTCCTACAAAACTATGTTGGGTTCTCAAGTCTTCCTGCATTTCACAATGAAGCACATCTCAAAGAAAAAGAACAACCATACACTTGCAGTTTCATCTCATTAGATTGCAAATCCATACCTTGTTTTCTCCCTACCTTGCCAAACAAAAGAGAAAAAAAATGATAAATAGAAAAAAATAGAAAAATTTAAATTGGAAAATATGTCTAAAGAGTAAGAGTTTTGAAAAGAAAGGAGGAATTCAAAAGCAAAGATTCAAGTAGGAAATAAATCATTACATATGCAGGATTGAAGATTATGCACTACACATCTTCACACACGTCATTACCCATCTTCACTCGTATGAATTTCATAAGGAATAAAAACATTAAAAGTGGATTAATTCTCATGTTTTGATAGTTGCTTAGAGTAGATGTTGTCTTTTCCAAGCTTATTTCTTGAGTATGTGGCAGATTCAATGATTTTCAAAGTTTTCGTAGCTTGACTAGCTACAACATTTGTGTAGGTGACAGGTCGTAGAGGCCATTTTTCCACGTCATTTAAAAATTGATGAAGATGAATTAAAAAATTCTGAGACATGGGTTTTGAAGAGAATATGATAAATTGAGTAAAACATAGACAAAAGTTTCAGAAAATGCATGATAAAGGATGCACACGCATGTTTTAAAGCTGATTTAATAAATTTATGTAGAAGTCACAATTATCTTTCTATAGCATATTTGTAATTTTATATGGTTGCACGTGTCCCAAGACTGGATCCTGATTTGGAGATGGTTTTAAAACATGAACATATGCTCATCCTCCTATCAACCATAATTTTCAAGCAATTTGCACAAGTTTCCAAGCATGAAATTTAAATATGGAAATTTTAATTGAAGCAGATTTAGATCTTCAACATCTGCAGCAAACTCAGATCAATTTCTTCATCATCATCTACAACGGTTTCTTCATCAACATTCAACATTCCTGCTCCAGTTTAAAACAAACAATCAGAACTTGGTTACAGGTAACACAAAGGTAAACAACTTTAAATTGTTTTTATTACAAGAATTATGAAATGTAGAAAGCACGGACAAGATTACTTGGCATAATTCAAACCATAAGTTACAAATCCATAACCAATGGCATGAAAATTCATGATTGTATACATAACATTGATTTTCCAATGTCCCTAAAAATATGATCACTCACATAGTCATAATTTGAATTGATTCTTGGAAATCAGGATGACCAATCTCATTAGTAATCAATAAATGTGATGATTGTTAGATGATTCGGATTTTCCATCATTATTTCCACCTCAAAGAATTAAAGTTTGAACATTTTTCATCCGTCCACCCATTTTATTCACTCTTCTTTCAAACTACCTTGCACCTTGTGACAAAAGAACGAGTTTGAAGGTCGACTTCCTTAACAATGAAGGAGAACAATGGCACAAGGAGCAACATAGAATAAATTCCTTGTAAATCCTTAGATGGATGCGAACTGGCACAAATGGATACCAATGACTACATTAAAGAGGGATATTTTGTTTATTCTTCAAAAATATGTGACCTATGAGGGTAGGTATGGGTTAGTGTTCTTTTATCATCTCTGTTTACTTATGCATTTTGAGAAAGATCATCAGATGATTTTGCCATATTATCTGCTTAATAGTTTAAAGAAAATGTCTTTCAATATTCAACGCAGCCACGGAAATTGAAAATGAGCCTCAAAGGATGACCCAAAGCATAACTAAGGGTTTAAAGGAACAAGGTAATACAAATAAAAATAGAATTTTTGAAGAAACTAGTAATTGAAGTCAATGAATCTGATGAAGACAACAATGGCCGAAAATAAAAATTGATTCCTTCAAAGATCAACAGGAAAAGACCAAAAGTTATAGTGTCCTCGTCATCTACATCTCCAAAGCCAAAAGCTAATAATCCGGATATTGATACAACTCAACAAAAAGTTTATGATTATATCAAAAGGAAACACAGTATGTATAGCGAGAAGACTGTGATCAAGTACAATCTTCTTACAATCCATCACCTTATTTTTATAAGGAAAAAGACACAATAGATAAATTAAAAGAAGAAATTAAGGAGTGAGAAGTTTTGGAACATCATATTAAGGATGAGAATTAAGTCTTGAAATACCAGAACCAAAAGATGTTGAAAAGGATGCAATATTGGTACAAAAATAATCTGAATATTAAGAAAGCCAACAAAAGACTTCAAGCAAAAAGAAGAAATTTAAATGACGAGATCTTAATGAAGAAACCAAAATGGTCCATTGCAATGAAAAAGCAGAGAGCCTCAACCAATACTTTGGACATCCTTATCCAAGCCACGAAGACCATGAGTAGTAGGAGAAGAATTCAAAATTTTTCAATTTTGTCTTTGCACGAGGACATGCAAAATCCTTAGTGTGGGGGAATGTTGGACCCTGAGAATGCACTCTTTTTGTCACCTTTTTGCCACTTATTTTTCCTACCATATTTTTATAAGCCTCATATTTAATACCATGCACTCCATTGTTATCATTTTGACATAAAATCATGCCCTGAGCTATGAGGATTAAACATCAGAAAATTCCAAAGCAAAATGTCCATCTTTTTATATTTTCATGCATTCTTTGGTAAAAATGATTTAAATGTTATTGCTACAAAAACAAAACCATTATGTAACCAATCTCTGATTCTGTAGCTAAGTCGCAGGTCCATATAGATGTAGGCATGATACAAAAAAATCAAGAGTTGGAGATAATTACAAATTAGTTCAAGAAGCTCATCCACCTGTTAACACAAGTCTAGAACCCTCCAAGTCAGCACAAGAGTGAAATAAAGGTTTTGGTCAATATGTAATACAAGTAGCAGGGTACCCGAGCTCCATGCTTGGCATAGTTGCAGGGATATAGATGAATTGACAGCTTAGGATTTTGAATTCAAGTGTTTTAAGATGGTTATGTGTCCATTATATCATGCCTAGGTTGACAACACAAAGCTCCATCTTTTGGTCAAAGATTTATGCCAACTCACGACAGTTTCTAGGATGTGATTTTGTGGCAATGGTTTCAAGGAAACGAAGGCGAATCTTACAAATCTAGGACATGAGTTTTTTCCATAACATGCCCCTTTAGCTTCCAAGAGGAAAATTTCCTAAAAGAGAAAAGGATTTAAGAGATATGCTTGGTTCTTTAAAACATATTTCCTAGAATTATAGTTGCAGCCGGTTTTGAGATCCATGAGAATTGGATTTGAGTGATCTTGCTTCATTGTATAAATATGTGATATCAGACTGTTGTAGGTGATCTCTTTTCTATCTGATGAAGGCTTGTAATCTAATTCCAAGATAAGAAGAAGGTGTTGATTATTTCATTCCTAGAGTTAACTTTATGATTCAAGTTTCTCAATGTTCTTAATCGCATAAGAGTACTTACAGTGACAGGCTTTAAACCAAGAGGACCCCCTGATGATAAGTTTGTTACTCTTTTAATTGAAGTTGTGTTCTTCACTTTTGTTGTGTGAATTTGTTTTAGTTGTGTGAGTTTCATTTATAATTCATATTACTTTTTTTCTCATCTCTTAACACAATGAAGTTTAATTTCTCAATCGTTGACTGACAGAACCGAATGGTAAATTTTTTAGTCCATGCAACTAGAATGGTAAGATATGTGGGACTAAGGGTTGGATATTAAGGAGTGGTTGAAGTCATCATTGTGATCGTAGTGCTGAAATTCCTTTACTCTGTTTTATGTAGTAACAATTTACTTTCTGTAGTTTAAATCTGTTTCTTCTTTTAGAATTAATGAACAATTTTCTTTTTGTAGTTGCATAATTTAGACAAGAAACTAAAACTCTACACATATGGTGCTTTACACTTGACAAGTTTACGAACTCAGATTGATGAATTAAATGTAACATAATTCATGCAATAGACTTGAATGACATAAGGTAGACAACAAGTCCAACAACTTGTGTTGGTTGGTTTGGCCTTTCGTTATTAGGGGCAGGAATGGGTTGCACAGGCAGTTGTGGTAGAGGAGGGGTGGATGTGGATGCTTGCATCTGGGGAGGAGGAAGAATTTGCAGGGGTGGCTATGTCATAGGTTTTTGAGGCCCTGCTGCAATAGGATTTCTCCACCCATGTTGCCATAATTGGTTTGGAGAAGGAGGAGCCACCTATTTTTGTGTCGGCATAACCCATGGTTGAGAAGCATATTGCATGGAATGGTTAGTCCAACATGAATTGAAATATTTAGATTGATATTGGATCATACCTTGAGGTTTGGGCTACCAGGGTCACTTCTGAGAGATAAAACATAAATGCTTCGGTTCCTTAGATTTTTGGTAGATAACCTTTAGTCTAGGTAAGGATGGACAATTGTGAGTAGCATGGTCCTAGCTACATATTCCACAAAACTTGATCTGACCCAATGAACATTATTTCCATGGGTGCTTTGTCCTGTAATTTGGGAAAAAGATGGCCAAAGCTCGCTCAATGTATTCCTTCTTCTTCCATGTTGGCAATGTATCCAGCTGGTAGCTCAAGGAAAGTATGTCGGTCTTGAAGTCCTCTAACATGTTCCCAATTTCTGGCCTCGAAAATCCACCTCCTACAGTTTTTCCAGTTCTTTCTAGTATATCCCTCGGTCCTCTGCTTGTTTTTTACATGCCTTTAGAATATTTACGACAAATTTCTAAGATAATATCATATTCCAATTGAGAGAGGTATCCTCCACCCATTAGGTTGAGAAGTTTTATGCAGTCATCTCAGACTCCTCTAAGAAACAAGACACGTCATGTCTCAAGAGCTAAATCTCCTTGCCTTGCTCTCTACAGGTTATATTTGAACCATTCAACGTAATATTCAAGGCTCTCATCTTCATGCTGCACCATCCCAAAGACTTCCTCCCTTCTTTCCTTATCTTTATAGTAGTCTTGGTATTTTTCTAGAAATTTCTTTGTCATTTGGTCCCATGTGAGGATGTTATCCCTACCAAGACCCATGAACCAACATAATGAAAAAAACCTTGAGTGTGGTAGGGAAAAGTTTGGGCATCCGACACATAGTCATAGCTTCTACAAAGTACATCAAACTCGAAGAGGAAGGTGTTACGATCTTCCTTAGATAATCCATGAAAAATTGGCAAGGCATAATCAGGGATGTTCTTCATTTGATCCTCTGATCAAGAATCCAAAAGCAGAGGTTTCTTCTTTGACAATTTCATGTGCCATTTCTCTTCGCAAGATATATTTTGTCTCTACGGGTACTTCAGGAAAGATGAATTCTCCAGAGTGATATTGTTAATTGATCATCCCTTTCGAAGGTGGAACCTTTGTGTGCATAGATCCTTGTATAGTATCATATTCCTGAGGGGAGGTCTTGGGATTCTTCTTGGCAAGGAAACTTGCTATAGGTGATAGGTAGTTTTGATGATTGTGCTCCTTTCCCTCTTGATATTGACCCACACTGTTAGTTTTTTTGGGGTTTTTGGATGAACTAATAAATCTATCTTGCTGATCTCTAACTCTGTGCATAGAAAAGGTTAGAAAATCATTATATGAATTGTTGAAAAGAAATCATAGCACTCAATCTACTGAAATGAAAATCCACACAACTATTGAAACAACAAATACTATTTTGTATAGTTCCCCAACAATAGTGCCAAAAATGATGGGCTTTTCAAGTACTTCCTTATTAACTTAGTGAGCAACTGCAGAGTTGTGCATTTAATTATCAATCTGAGGTTGTATCTTACTTACAAACTATCTTGCATCGTATATGCAAGTGTAGTGTTGTATTCGCTTAGGAGTTGTAGTACTTCAAATGTCACAAGTTGAGATTTCAAGATACTTCATTAAGTCACCAAGTTATCCTGCTTCTCAAATTGCAGGAAAATAAATATCATGTTTGCAAGAAAAGAAAATCACACTTGCGAAAAGTAAATCTCTCTTGCAGAAAATAAATCACACTTTCCAGAAAGTAAATCACACTTTGTAGAAAGTAAATCACTCTCGCAGAAATTAAATCACACGGACATAAAGTAAATCACACTTGCATAAATTAAATCAAACCGACGGAGAGTAAATCACACTTGCATAAAGAAAATCACACTTGCATAAAGTAAAGTTATGCTAACATCTAATAGTGACTTTCTCAAGTAAAATTATGATCTTGTCTTGCTGTAATAGTTACACATTCGTACTTCCAATGTTAATTTACAAAACCAATAATCTCAATCCCAAGATGTCGAGGAATGAGAAAACATAATATAGTAAAGCTGCAAGCGGAGTTGTAGCAACGAGATTTGCAACAAATAAGCTACAACAATGTGAGTTGAAGCCGACGTTACAAGTCAAGCTCTATCTTTTGTTTCATGTCAATGTTTTTGGAATAATAGAAGACTTACCTGGCTTTGACAATAATCTTCTTGGAAATTCTAACATTCAAGCAATAGACATAGTAGTGTATTGAATAGAGGGATATCAGGTAAATAAACCATGTACATGCAACATAAGGCTTAAGCAAAATCTTACCAGAAACCCCACTATGCTTCGACCTAATTAAAATTTGAAATTTAATAAAAGACGGTTCTTCCCATGAAAAAACGTTCTAGTATTCTTTATAATTATCTTATATAGCTGAGCCAATTGGGTTAGCTTAGGTGGTTGGGAAGAATGACTGTCATCCTCCCCACCCAAGTTCAATTTCGACAAGTGACATACTTGACATCTAGGGTTCAATCCTTCTCTTCCAGATTTGGTTTGGTTTGATGGATATGGCATTTCTTAGAGAATAATTCTTCAACTCATATATGAATGCATGGATTGCTTATTTTGATCTATTGTGACAATGATTAAGGGGTTTACTAAGCCTGCGAGATGATATCCATAACTACTTTTTATAAGGTACTAATGTCCCACCTATTTTCATACTATTTAAGCATTGGTTTTACCGAGTTGCGAGCTAGTCATGATCCTAAATGACATAATGCGTTAGTCATCTAAAGGGTTAAACATTTCACTATTGGTGTGCTTTCTTTGCAATTTGAAAAATGTTTGGGATATTTTCGGTACTGTCTTCTTTCCCAATATACATGGAAATCAACACTTGTGTATCATTTGAAATAGAGATTTCATTACTATGGTTATGTATGTATTTGTTGTTCTAAACAATGCATTCTTTGTTATTAGATGATGTTGAGATCTTTATTCTCCATGCTGACCATTCAGGTCCATTCAGAGAGATGTTATTTGCATTCTTATAAGAAATACTCGTTTTCTTAAGAGTCAAATGATGGAGAAGATATGCATTAAGCATTTTGGAGCCAAAAGTTAATTTCTAATTAGTATAAATATTGATTAGGATAAATATAGGCGAGGCCATAGCCCCAAAGCATAATAATGGACATAACAAATCCAAATAACCTAGTAGGTAATTGTATCAAATAATACTTGGTGTATTGTCTCGACGTGAATTATGATAATAGGTGTTTTTTTGGTAATTCATCCTCTAGATTTCTATGGTAAGCTGGCCATTCCCAATCCAAGAGGAGAATATCAATTAGGGTAGTTGTTTTACAACATTCAAATCAAAAATTTTGACTGAGAAGTTGTGGTTGAATATCTGTTTTTCCAAATTCACAAGCAATGCATACAATGTGAAAACATATCACCAAGGAGATCATTTTTAATGTTAAAAAGGAAATGCTCATCAAGGAAATGGTTCCAGGGATTCAAGCAATGATGTCAACTACTTTGATCATGCAACTAGTGATTGGGTAGATGGGTCCAAGCAAGGACAAGATCATAACATAAAGCTATTGTTTTCTGAGTAGTATCTAGGAATAATAGCAATGTTGCATTGCAAAATAATAAGAAGGATTCCATATATTATTTGTACAACATATGAGGACATAATGAAAAAAAGTATGTACAATATTCTTGTGTTGAAAGTATGTGTTTATTGTGGACTTGGTTATCATGAGACTATTGTTAGGGAATACCCTTAGAGAATGATTTGCTTGGAATTGTAACTTGATTTTTATTATGAAACAAGAAGAGTCATCTAATAGATTAGAGAAACCTAAGGAGATGCTTTCCCATGTCACCACTAGACAACACTCATAAAGGTTTGGCACAGAAATGATAAGCAAATTGTTATTGATTTTGAAGAATAATTAGTCCTTGATTCTAGTGAAGTCCTAAATACCAAGTTACAAAACAAGTTACATGAACTCACAACAAAAAGATCTTCCTTGGGCATATGACGAAGATAGAAGATTATGATGTAAGATAATTCCTCATAGAACTCAAACTTTGTTAATAGAGACAAAGTTCGACTCAAGGTACTAGCCTAATAATTGAAATATGTGGTGGAAAATACAAGCTTTCTTTAACAACTTTATGATATTTTAGGGGCCCTAGTGAAACTTAACAATGAAACTCAATATTATAGCCCTGATGGGAAATATTTCCAAATGGTTTGTATAAAGGCATTGATCCCATTGTTTTAGTTACGCCTTTTTCATAGATGTATGAATACTATTTGTGAATTGTCATATTTTTGGGCAATGTGTGGTGTTTTCTTCCCTTATACATTATGTAGAAGTCGATTGACACTTAGAGGGTTTCATCCACCTTGTAGACACTAGTACAATTGACACATTTTTTGACAACGTTCTGATGCCCTTTCGATGGACTCACGTCTATATTTTGATGAACCCAATTCGAATGGGTCATTGTACACCTTTCATCGCACTCTCAATGGATGTACCCATCTTTCAAAGGTACGACATAACAAACTGCCACATGGTAGTTGCATAGAGATTTTATCAAACACAATTTCGTTGCATTGGGTCGTCACAAGTGCGACACTCATAGATTTGTCGTTAATGCGATGCATTGGGATGACATGTGTGTAAGAAACAAAAGACACCTTTCGTTGTTTGTTTGACATAGGCGCGTGTGATTACCGTCAAAAAGTTGACACGAACGCCATCAAAATTGCGGCCTCATGGGAGGCCACCTAGGTTAGAGTGGCGACGCTCCAGAGGGTGTAGTCTGTTGGCAGTCCAACAACATGGCATGGTAGATTTGTCGGATCAACGACGCCATGGTGGGAAACTTCCATTGGAGTAGCAATGCATGAGAGCTCGAAGTCTGTCAAGGTTGCGACAGATAGGCGAGAATAGTCCATTTGAATACCGGCATTTGATGATGAACCAAGATGTGAGACGTCCAACACATGTATAATAATGTAAAAAAAAATTCAAATTGTTGTTGAACATTGCATTGGACATATGGAGTAGATAAATGTGTTAGATTAAGAAGTCATAGAGGTTGAGCCAGTTGTACATGACAATGTTCTCAATATATGATGATACAAATGATTAGGATTAGGGTTTCTATTATTGCATAAAACCCTAATTCAAGATTGTTAGAGCCTCCACATCTAAAAATGCATAGTCACACTTAAGAAATATATGTTTTTCTTTTAAATTGTAATTTATGTCGTTGTGCAGAAATGCACGCCCAAGTCTTTACACACCTACAATTTGAGTGATTCAAGTTTCTAAGGGTGTCTTAGATAATTTTACACCTATCGACATATTTAGATTTTTATTTGCAAACATAAAAGTGGCTGTTGTGTAAAAGAGGCAAAGTCTACCTTGTAAATTGAGAGACCAAAGTAGTAGAAAATGACCTAATGGAAATGCACATCCATGCTTTTATATAGCTCCAAATTTAGTGATCTAAGATTTTGGGTGAAGTTAGTAACATTCTAAATCTACATATTTCATCTGAAGTGCAATGTAAAATGACTAAGGGCTTCTACCTTGAACAAAGATTCAAGACTTTTTGTAAAATGGAGGGTAAAATTGTGTTACTATAAAATAAGAAAGACTAAAGTGGAGTACCTCAATGAGAAAAATATTGGTTTTTCTTTTAAACTGTAATTTCTGCATTTGTGCAAAATGCACACTAGGCTTCAAAAACGCATGCCTAGGTATTAACACACTTGGAATTTGAGTGATTCAAGTTTATGAGATTGTCTTATATAATTTTACACCAGCCTACATAGTTAGATTTTCATTTGCAAACATAAAAGTGGTTGTTGTGTAAAAGAGGCAAAATCTCCCTGGTAAATTGAGAGACCAAAACAATAGAAAGTGACCTAATGGAAATGCACGCCCATGCTTCTATATAGCTCCAAATTTAGTGATATAATATTTTTGATGAAGTTAATGACATTCTAAATCTATATATTTCATTCAAAGTGCATTTTAAAATGACTAAGGACTTCTACCTTGAACCAAGATTCAAGAATTTTTGTAAAATGGAGGGTAAAACTGTCTTATGATAAATTGCACGCCTAAGACTCATATGAGCTCTAAATTGGGTGGTTCAAATTGTGGAGTTTGGATTTTATCATTTTACATCTATTCATACTTTAGTTGTGCATTTTGAAAACTAAAACCCTCTAATGTGCTTAAAGGATAAAAGCATCATTGTAAATGCAAAAAATGCACAAAAATGCATGAAAAAAGGGCATGATGAAAATTCATGACCTGGGAAGAAAAATCCATATACGGTGTTGGTAATTTACAAGTTACAAGTTAAAAGACCGCATATTTGTTGTAAACCCTAAAGACTATATACTAGGGTGATTTGTGCCTAGAATTTAGTAAAGAGTTGAAATACATGAATATTTGGCAACTGTGCACACACGCTAACTAAAGTGGAAACATGAGTATTAACTACGTGTTCCCATGAGCTCGATGAGGTAGGAGATTGTACAACCACATCACACATAGGCTAGTTGTTAGTTGCATTTCCATTGCGAAGACCTACAAAAATCATAAGAGAATAAAATGGTATATGACTGAATAATAATTAACTAAATAGAAAGACATATCAACATGTACGAGACTCTAGAAAGACTAAAATGGCCGAGTATCTGAATGAGAAAAATACTTGTTTTGATTTTAAATTGTAATTTCTGTATTTGTGCAAAATGCACGCCCGACTTAAAAAATGCATGCCCAGGTCTCAACACAATTGCAATTTGAGTGATTCAAGTTTCTGAGGTTGTCTTAGATAATTTTACACATGTCTACGTATTTAAATTTTCATTTGCAAACATAAAAGTGGTTGTTGTATAAAAGAGACAAAATCTCCCTTGTAAATTGAGAGACCAAAACAATAGAAAGTGACCTAATGGAAATGCACGCCCATGCTTATATATAGATTTGGGGTGAATTTAATAACATTTTAAATCTATATATCTCATTCGGAGTGCATTTTAAAATGACTAAGGTTTTCTACCTTGAACAAGATTCAAGACTTTTTGTAAAATGGAGGGTAAAACCGACTTACTATAAAATGCACGCCTAAGACTTATATGACCTCCAAATTGAGTGGTTCAAATTGTGGAGTTTGGATTTTATTACTTTACATCTATTCATACTTTAGTTGTGCATTTTGAAGCCTAAAACCCTCTCATGTGCGTAAAGGCTAAAAGTTGCCTTGTAAATGCATAAAAATGCATGAAAAGAGGGCATGATGAAAAATGCACGCCCTAGGAAGAAAAATACATGTATGGTGTTAGTAATATGCAAGTTACAAGTTACATGATTTTTGATTTGTTTTAAACCCTAAAGAGTGTATACTAGGGTGATTTGTGCCTAGAATTTAGTAAAGGGTTGAAATATACATGAATCTTTTGCAATTGTGCACATGCACTAACTAAAGTGGGAAAATGAGTACTAGCTACCTGTGCCCATGAGCTCGATGAGGCAAAAGCTTGTAAAACCAAATCACACATAGGCTAGTTGTTAGTTTCATTTCCATTGCGAAGACCTACATAAATCATCAGAGAATAAAATGTTATATGATTGAATAATAATTAAATAAATAGACAGACATATCAACGTATACGAGACTCTAGAAAGACTAAAGCAAAATACTTGAATAATCTTCTCTTGGTTTTGAG